>JAUYWV010154699.1:0-27090 GCA_032274565.1 Nematoplana nigrocapitula
TTCAAACGAATAGCATATAATATTAATAGGCAGACGAAATTAAATGCAGTTAGTTTGAAATAAAATGGCAAAAGGTAGAATTATTATTATATAGGTAGGCAAATTCTTTTCATACGGCTCATATTATTAACCTATAGGTTAACATCTTTTACCAAAAACATTCATCATTCTTTTTACCATTAGCAGTGTACACGTAAATATTCGTTTCATCTTATAACTTTTGTTTGGGGTGTGATAAAAAATTATAATGCAATAATCAATTGTATTATAGAAGTTACAATTGTGTTCTATAGTTACAATATGCATATACAGTACGGTATGTAAGACATACCTATTTGTAAATAAAAGTTTATTATGAAAAAATGTGAATTTAATAATACACTTGATATAATAGTATATCCCATGGTGCCCTTCTTAAGAATATTCGACCCCCACCCCCCCTCCTTTGAAAGGTCACCCTACGCGCCTGCTTAGGTATAACATACATACATAACAATAATTTTCATAACTACCTTTCTTTCAATATATGGCGCGCGGTCATGGAAACACCCCCTTAGCTTTTTTGGACAATTTTCGCTAGAGGCGTTTAAAGTTGATTAAAGTTAAATTTATCAAAAAAAATATTTTTGTTTTATATCAACATAAGGAATGTTGTGCTTGTTTGTGTGCAATATTAATCTTGTCTGACTTTTATAAATTTGTTTCATTTAACATTGGAAATGGTTCCATAATTATTATTTTACCAAAAATCATGCCACATGGTTTTGTGAGTCCTCAAAAAATGAAATCATCTGGACTCTCAGTTAAACGTTACAATTTTTTGTCATCAAAGGTTGTACCACTTGTGAAAGACATGGACAAAGGCGATTACATGTCACTGATGGAGAGTCGTTTACGGCTATTACAATGCTCGGTGAATGTAGAAAAGTATAATTAGTATTTGTATTTCTTGTTTGTGACAATTGACTATTGACTATTATTATAATCATATTTTGTATTACTATTATTATAATAATAATAATTGTATGTATGTATATTATATATATCATATGATTGTTGATTATTATTGTACTACTTATCATTATTATTAAATTACACTGTTTTAAACTTATATAAACATTTGAAATTTTATGAAAAATAAATGTTTAACTTTAAAACTGCTTTCCTGTAAAATTTTGTCCAAAAAAGGCACCTTGACTAAAAAAATGTAGATTGACATAGCTCTCTCAATTTTTCAAACATTGACATGCGGTTTTTTTTCAATGAAAAACTTCTTTCCATAGATTATGAATATAGTCTTATCTCGAAATCTCAAAAGACAGCTAAGGGGGTGTTTCCATGATCGCGCGCCATATTAAGAAAAGATTGCGTCTCACAAATAACGAACTTTATTTTATATTTGTTTTTATTTAAATGAAAATATGCGCTAAACTATTTAAAAAAAGAAAAACGTTTAAATTAAAAAAATAGTTGAGTAATATTTTAACATAAATCGTGTGTATGACATAAAACCTCGTGAAGTTTCAAAACCGGGTGAGGTTTGGAAAACTTTTTGTTGATTCAAAACTCACGTTGGTTTTGGCTTGGTTTACAAAACTTTCCTAAAACCGGACTTAAACTCACCTATTGTCTGATTTAAGTAAAAATTAAAAACTTTCCTTTTTTAATTTTGCACTATGCTTTTTCAATTTACGCTTGTTGTGTTTGTTGAGCGCATCTGACAGTTCTTTTGAACTCTTGATGCGCAATATAAATAAAAAAATATTATTAATAGGTCTACATCTGAAATTTGCAGTGCGTACAGTGGGCCAATATCATCAGTGATTCCTTGTCTGAAATGTTTTCCTCTTCCAAATCTCCTTGTCTTCACACCATCTCATCAATTAATGTCTTCCTCTTCCAAATCTTCTTATCTTCACACCATCTCACCAATTTATGTCTTCCTCCTCCAAATCTCCTTGTCTTCACACCATCTTACCAATTAATGTCTTCCTCTTCCAAATCTCCTTGTCTTCACACCATCTCACCAAATATCATCTTCCAAATCTCCTTGTCTTCACACCATCTCACTAATTATGTCGTCCTCTTCCAAATCTCCTTGTCTTCACACCATCTCACCAATTACTGTCTTCCTCTTCCAAAACTCCTTGTTTTCACACCATCTCACCAATAATTGGCTTCCTCTTCCAAATCTCCTTGTCTTCACACCATCTCACCAATTACTGTTTTCCTCTTCCAAAACTCATGATGTGCCATTCCAATCTCAATAATTACTTAAATGTGAAACTTTCAATAGAAACGTACACACAAGATCCAGCAGAAAAAAATCTTCCATATTTCACAAGGTCATTCATGTAGGTCTTGTGAAAGTAGGCAGGATGAAACGATGGCTTTATTATAAATGGAGAGCTAATGTCTTACCGATTCTCTATTATTTTTTTCATTAACGTCTTAGTCTTTTTTTCGTTTAGGTCCCCATCATGATTTGGACCGGTGTAAACCATGCGTCTCCTATTGACATTTTTTTTATATCTGGGGTTACCTAATAGCTAAGGTAGGTACTGTGTTGCCGCATCTAATCATCTCCATACATCGCAGACACACAAAAATATTGCAGATTAATAACAATTCATTAACTACAGTATATCTATAGGTGTTATAAAATAAAATAATTCGTTAATGATAAGTTCAGCTATTATTTCCCCTTATATCATATTAAAGACGACCTTTTATTTAATCAATAGTCAAATAAATAAGTTTTTCATATTTCAAATATTTCGAAAAAAAGATTTTCCTTTTCTTCGTAACATGTACCGTATTAGGCCTTTTAATTAACGAATCATCGACTAATTTAGTTATTTGTGCTTTTATATTTTCTGTTATCGATTACTGTAATTCTATTTTCATCGGTTGTTCTCAAGCATCTATTCATCGTCTTCAGCGAGTACAGAACGGATGTGCTAGATTTGCGAAACGTCTACCCAGGTCCGCGCACATCACTGCGACCCTCGTTGACTTGCATTGGTTGCTAATCCATCTGCGACTCCGGTTCAAAATCTGTTATCTCGTCCATAAGTGCATTTATGGTGGTGCACCAGGCTACCTGTCAGAATTGGTCACACGAGCAAACTCCACCGCAGCGTCAATGTCTCTCAGGTCACAGACCGCACCACGCCTCTACCAACCACTTGTTCGCGTCGCTGCAGCTAGGGGAGCATTCTCACTTTCTGCCCCTACTGCTTGGAATAATTTACCACCAGCTCTCCGGCAAACGTCTGAGTTACCTGCCTTTAAAAATCTCTAAAACAGTTTTATTTTCTTTAAAGTAACTCTTCTCAATTTTCTTCCCACTTTGAATGTCATGTACGGATTTGGGGGTTAAAATATATTACATTACATTACAATATACTGTATATACCCAAGTAAAATGTATCTGCCAGCGCGGGCTTTCTTCAGATCGACAAGGAGTGTGATGTTAAATCATTTGACGGTTCAGGGGGAGACGAGAGTGGAAGAGACGTACGAGAGAAATCTGAAGAAGTATACGGGGATTAGTGGAGTATGTACAAAAGAGGGTTAATGTGTCGCCTGTATGAGGTGGAGATGGATGGCAAGATAGTTTGTAGGTCTTATTGGAAGAGACTGGAAAAAAGCAGCGAGAATTCTACACAAAAGACATCCACGCGTGGATTGTCATCACTTTTAGTAAAATGATTGTTTACAGAATTTAGATATATCTGACCAAGTCCAACTTACCTTTTCATCATTGATTCCCTTCAACCGGTGGTAACTCTCCTTGGCAATCATGAAAGCGGCCAAATTGGCCGTATAGCTGGCGAGAAAGACTAGAGCAAACAGGGCCCAGATGTTCGCTAAAAAGCGACTGGCGACTCCGCGTGGATTATCGGCGTTCACCGCAGCCCCGAACAACATCGACCAGATAAGCCATAGCGATCGAAACAGGGAAAATCGGTGCTCTATACCGCCAAAATTATATATAAGCAGTTAGATAAGTACAAAATAAGTAGCGTCATAATTATGGAATACAGGTAAATTAGTAGTTGGAGCATTTCAAAGAAAACTCAATCATGCGCATTCATGAAGAAACCAACAAATTCCCCTATAGATCTCCAGAAAACTCAAATAGTAGAATGAAACAGAGAAAAAACTTGAACGAATTTAACGATTACAGGAGACAGAGGTCTATCCAAGAAAACAAATTATTAAGCGATTTGCTCATAATTTCAATAATGCTATTGTAAATTGGAAATACAAGGTGTCTACGACGGTAAAGTGTTGTCATAAATTATAACTAAAATTCTTGTGATGAATCATATTGTGACTTATAAAAAGTAAGAACACAACTATAGAGACCAGAATAACAATTTCAAAGGCAAAAATCCATTGTTCATACGTCGTAGGAGTGTGTTTGCAGTTCTAAGTTTACCAAACTTCGCAACCATTTCATTCGGAAACGTTTCGTTGAGACAGCCCCGAGTGTGATGAGCACAGTGAGCCGGAGCTCCATCTTGTTGAAAGTGGAAATTTTTTAGGATTCTCCTTCTGTGTAGTTTTGGAATAAATTCACCTCTTAGAAGTTGAACATAACGCTCCGGTATCCACTTGACCAGTAAGGAAAAAAGGCCGCACATGCGGTGCGTCGACTTGCTGCCCAGACCATCACGATTGGAGGATGCTGAATTTATTTTCAATACATTTCAACATTCTCGGTTTATAAAATGGTCGTCTGAAGAAAAATTACAACTCAACCTCAAGTCTCGCCTTATATCCTCGTCACAGACTTGCATTGCTCTTCCGTTTCTTTATGTGACGTACAGTAACAGAAGTTCAGACTTTAGTACTTCTTGAAGTAACTTTTCAGTCAACCTGCTCATCGTTTTGCCCACTTTGGCAATGTAATCTGATTGCTTCACGTCGCCTGTTTCCCTGCGTCTGCTCCGCGACTATCTAGACAACAATCAATTGAAACGAATGTAATGTACATACAATACAGTACTTCGTCCTTGTAATGCCCTGTTTAACAGTCGGACTCCAGCAGATTAAATCGCATTCAATCACGCTTTCACACTCTGGTATACGGACCTGGTTTAGTTCCTGCCATCTTTATATGAATGCAGAACTCAGCAAGTCCTGAAACTGTTCTCGACCTGTATAGTCAGTCCACTCACATCCTTTGCATGATATCTTGCCAAGAAGATCTTCCTCTGGCGAATTTCTACTTGACGAAGTGCTCACAAGTCAGCGTCTCTCCTGTTTTTATTTATACATGTTCCATTTTGTTTCATGACAATCGCGTTCAATAAATTCTTTTGGATTAGAATGATAATAATAATAAAACAACCTTTGGACAAAGTACATTTGCATTGTATCAAAAGCAAGTGAAACAGAATTAATGGTAATGACTGAAAATTTAGTTATCAATCTATACTTAGTCAAATAAACAGATGTCTGATTAGAACCCAGTAGAATAGAAATTATTACAATCCTGGACTACAGTACTTCACGTCAAGTTCACTGAATTAGATTTTCCTTATGCAATTTAAGGAAGAACTATTATGTCATTGTCTAAAAAAAGAAATGTTGCATTTTTCTTTCGAATGAAAATGTATTAAAGTTGCAAATACTGGCGAAATAAACCTGCTGTTTTATGTCTAAATTTAACTGTTTTATTTAAAGCGAACATTACTCAAATTTGGCTCACATATACCAAAACTATTTCTTCTAAACCTCACTGATATTTCTAATTAAAAGTGTGTACACCAAAGAATAAAAACCTAATCAATCACTGCAAACCATTTGGTAAACATATTCGGAGAATAACTCCGAATAGCTACAATCTTATTTACTTACCATCGTCTGAAATGATAAGAGAACATATACGGAAATTAGGTAGGTATATAACAAACAAAATATATAATTATATACTGTGTGATAATGACAAAAATAAAAAATTATATGTGAAAATGTTGCACTGGAATATAGTTTATGAGGAAGACGACACAACAGCAAGTTACTACATGTGCTTCACTATTTGTTATTAACTGGTGCAGTTTTTAAAATGCAACATCTGTGCGTGGTGCAGTGGTGCAACTGGACGGTGAAACACAGGAGGCAACACTGTCGAATAGCATGGCACAGACAGCGAGCGCTTGTCGTTGAAAATTACTTTGGGGTAGCTTATATATAAGGGAAATGTGTTATCCCAATGGGCAACGTTTTCAATATAAAATATTTCTATAGCGCTTTTTATCATATGCTTTGGTAACACACCTCCATGCAAACCTTAGTATTAATGCCCTCAACTCTTTGATCATCATCTACAAACGAATCTTGATCTAGTCCGCTTTCCCAAACCAAGTTAATAATTCTTTAATTTTTTCTTTTCGTTAGATTAAACTATAGCTACATTTGTAGTGGTTTTAGAAAAATTCTTTGGGAGAAATTCATATTTCCATTTATTGTACATTATGTACGTGATTAACCTAGTTTCCAGAATAATGCACTGCGATGATACATAACGCCTAATCCAACAAACTGGGTGCCGTTGTAGTCCCTTAGAATTCTTTAATTTGCCCTAAGCTTTAGTGCTGTCGTATTTGGTTGCAGAAAATTGAATTACTTTGACAAACGCATACCATAAAACGTGCTCTAACGATGATTCATTCCGTAGGTCTTGTACGACTTATACATTCCTTTCACGATTCATTTCAGGATTCAAATTGGAAACGTTTTTACAAAAACTACCCACGTATTCGCTTTTAATAACTCAGTAATTTGTAACCATCAATACGTGGTACTGAACCACTTTCCAATTTAACTATTTTAAACGCCTACCTGTCTTGAAAACTAAACTTTTCTAGATGTGGACAAAACAAAATATTTGTTAAGTTTATAACAATATTAAATAAATGCTGAACAACCTTTAAATGCTCATTCTTTAGCCAAATTACTTCACTCATGCGGTTTACAATTCTATAATTTAATGAAGCAGTTTTAACTTATGATATAGTGTTTGCCTGATTTTTAAATCTTTCTTACCAAGTAGGTCTATATAGCAAATATTACGTCACCCCCAAATCATGTTTGCCAGCAAGCATTTACTTCCTACTTTTTGACGTGTGTGTATGTATCAGTTTCCTAGCAACAAAAAGGCACACTGCAAGATCTGTCATTTGATTTCCCTTTACTCATGTCTTGTCAAACCTGGAGGAAACACGCAAATATAAGCAAAGAACTTGAAGAGCGATATCAAAAGAAGAATCAAAAGAGAGAAGATTTCTTGTACCTCATCGCTGTCAAATGAAGAACTGCGTGTATGATATTGTCAAGCGAGCGAAGCAAAAAGAAATGGGAAGGACCAACGAGGCCCCCCTATAGTGCAATTGTAGAGCTTGTATAGAGCAAATTTATGCCATTACTATTAGGGAATTCTGCAAAAAGACACCCAATGGTGTTTCTGTAAAAGTCCTGTTTCTAGGTCTCTCAAAGGTCACCTGCACAGCGTGAAGATACTTAAATCAGAAATAGTTGGTCAGTATAAGCATGAAAATATAGCACTTCGAAAAACACCACAGGAACCATGTTGTAAGATGCATGTTGACGAAAGCGGCTAGAATTTACTATCAAGACGCATTCGAAAAAGTAGTAGAATAGGCAGGAAAAATAGGAATTTATCCACTATTCTTGGAAACCAATTTTTCTACCTTGGCACAGCTGATTGTTGCGTTAAAGATCAACCACTGCGAGACCAACTGTTTTCAATACAACATTGTACTGCCACTTTTGTGCACTTTTAATTATCTGAAAAAGTTAAATTTCTGGAAGATGGTGTTGCTAACATCCTCTTCTTTTAGTTAAAACTTTCTGCTTTCCTTCTTTCTCATGTGTTTCCATTGTCATCTCTTTCTTTTTTAGTTTTGTGCCATCTGTTCAAACAACGATGTACTTCTCACAAATTTATTATCTTTTATCTTCTCAGCACGTGTCTCATCCTTCTCAAACCAATTTTCCTTAACAATTCCGGAACAGTCTCTTCTAAATACAATCTTTCCATGAGCTCTCTTGCATTCCACATATCATAGAGAGTTTTCATTACACATCTTCCGAACCATGACTCTCTCTCTTTCTCTGTTCGTCTATAAATATGTCTTAATCTACTGTCTTTACATTCCAATTTTCGACGTTATGCCATATCTCTGCTCTTACGCATTCTACATTTCCGATATATAGTAAACCATATATTTTACAAAGGACCGTGGCCAGCGTAAGGAACCTAGTCTACTTCATCAGCATATTTCTGCCACTGTAATATCACAATCCCCACCAATATTGATTTGATCCTTCTCGACATACCCAACTATAGGCACCACTTCCTGTTCCTACACAAGTCTAATTGCAATTATTGATCTTAAAACTAACAGCCAATCTGATGGTACTTATCTTCACTCTAGTCCTCTCGTGTGAATCTACTTTTAACTTGATCTGTATTTCCTACCTCTCGATGTATTTTTAATGTTTGAATACAAATTATGATGGAAATGGCAAGTTAAGGTTGTTCCATGTGTAATCAAACACACCGCTTTTTTATTTTTTTCGTCACCCTAAATAAATAATGTCATTGTTTTGTTCAATAATTGTGAATATGAGAAATGCAAAGCAGTAAGGCACATGGAATTCATTAAACTGCTCTCAATTTCGTCCATGGTAAACACATAGGTTTATTTTGGTGGGGCTACATTTCATAAGGTTGTCCGATTTGTTCCTTTGTTGAATACGCTTTGATAATCGTATATACTGTAAATGCGCAAATAACGATTATGTATGTCACAATAAAAACTGTGAGATCCTATTAAAGAAAATTGTAGGTATTAATATTAAACTTCGCAGACCAGGAAAAGTGTACCGAGATCATAATAAACACACTTCATACGAATAAAAGTGTGGGAGGTAAAGAATCAGAGCAAGGAGTGGTTGGAAGTGGGGTTAGACAAGGATGCTTACTTTCAACACTGCTGTTTAACATGTGTGCAAGCAATGATCAATAAAGCACTACAAAATAACACCGATGGAATTGAAGTTGGAGATCACGCGATACAAACTGTCATAATGAAGAAGGTGAATAAGGACTCCAACACAAATGATGACATCTCTGACGATCATCGAAGAAAAATATGTCTTGTAAGTTACTATAAAAAATAATTAAGATATCACACATGAAGTCCCGGATAACGATCGAATATTATGGTTAACAACTTGAACAAAATTCAGAAACCTTGACAGCATACTCCTAGAAGACGGAGCAACTAAGTTTGAAGAAGAAGAAGAAAAGCAATGGCCAAAACCACGTTTATGAAGAGAAGGGAGCTGCTAACAAGAAGTGCGGATCTTAACTTGAGGAAAATAATTGTCAAAGCAAATGTATGGAGTGTCCTTCTATACGATGGAGAAACATGAATCCTCAGAAAATCAGATACATTCAGAAGCTAAAAGCATGCAAAATGTGTTTCTGTAGAGAAATACTTAGATTAATATCAGCCAGAAGGATAAAGTAATAAGAGAGAAGGTGGGTACAAGGAATGGAAGACATCCAAGAGCTCGTGGGTAAATGGTTAGCGCATACCGTCAGACGAAATCTTGAAGAAAGTGATAGAAGATGACAAGAAAGAAACATCAAAGATAATGAAGGACAAGCAATACTTGATTTAATATCAGGATCATATTGTGAGTTCAAAAAGCTTGAGTAAGACCTGTCAATAGGGAGAACACTACACGAAGAAGATCACTCCTGGCATAGTGTAATGTTTTAACTTTAAAATATTTTTATTCAGGGCCGCAATCAGCGTAGATTATCTGATGGGCTTCCCAGTATTTTGAAGTTGCTCCTCTGTTATGTTTTCATTTTACTTTTCGATTTTGTATGCATACCTTTTATTTGTTTGATTTTATGGTTATTGCTAAGGCTCAACATAAGTGCATCTTATTTTCAATTAATTAATTAGTTTGGAATAAATGTGCTTGCGATCATGTGAGAGCTAATCACCTGTTGATATGGATCAATTTAGTAACATAAAGTGTTATATCACTTAAGCGTGAAGAGCAGAAACTATCTGATGCTACTGATTAAGGATGCAAAATCTTAATCCATGAAGTGGCTCAAGAAATTAGAGCGCTGATGTCGTGTTGCAATATATTTTCCCCATACTCTGAGTTAGCGGCTCAAGGGATATTGGTGAATCAGAACATCATTTTTCGAATAACTACAGTAGTTATCGTGTTCCGTTCACCAGCACCAGTCATACGGTCTGGATTGTCAAAATACAACTTAAAAACATAAAATACAACATTAAACACAATTCAAATTTCATCTTGAAGTATGTTTTTAAATTTTACAGTCCAGTCAATTTAAACCGGGGAAGGCCCCATCTGGTTACGAACCTGTTTCTAATGCGCAGTATTTTGTAAAAAATTTCCCATTTAAATCGTGAAATGAATTATATAATGAATTGTCAAACAAGTCATTTTGTACGTCAGACAACGTGCATACTCTATGGATATAACGCGCATATAATCTCCTCTATTGGACAACACTCGTTATATAATAATGATAATAAGAATAGTCTAATAATACAGATTAGGCAGTCAGTCTATAAATAGAATGGATTATTGATTGAAATTCACTGTCTGACACTGATAGGCTGATTGTTTGGGAAATTACCTCTGAGCGCGATATTGCCTCTGTCCAGGCCATGCGGACTGAGCCATTCGAAAATGAACACGGCGACGCCAGATGCATGCACACTGAATACGAGAATCACACACCAGGAGCGATAGTCATAGGGTTCTGCAAATAACGAATATCATCATCAGCAGCCAATTGCTAGCAGTAGTACTTAGTCAACTGTGATGGGTTGGGACAATGGACTGATGATAGCCAGTGGGTGGGTAAGTACCCACTTCACAGTCACACCACACATTCAACCAGTTCACAAAGTGGGTGTGGGTATGCGCTGGATGGCACTGCGTGAAAGTAGGCTTCAAAACTAAAGCAAATACAGTTATTGCATCGTTGCCAATTGTATTTCTCCATGCAGCTGGGTGTATCGTCGACCAATCGACCAACAGTTTCATTGCAAAAACAAGATAAATAAAACAGAAGCCTAACAATTACAAAAAAGTAATTAAATAAACGATGGGAAAAATGCAACAGACGTTCCTCTCTTGACATGATCGCTTCGATGGTGCTTGGTATTGACGAAAATTCATAGTACAGAACAAAATGGTCATTCAGTAAAACTACTTTTTCTGTGTTCTGTCTGTCTATCTCTCTCTTATCTAATCTCACTTTCGCGAAATTAGATCTCCAATGTGAATCTCAACATTATTTCACATCTGAACCTGGTCAGCAAATATCATCTTGTGGCCATCATTTTATCTGATTCAAACCGGAATTCTAAAATTTAAATCAACATTAAAAATAAACCAAATAACTAAATCAGACTGATTTGTACAAATTGCAATATCAAAACTGTCTTTGACTAGACTCAAAATCTGTATATACTTTTCTTTTGAAAGCATTTAACTTAGTGTTCCTCTTCTGATAATTCTTCAATTGTAATGTCGAAGAAACTACAATAGAATCGCATCAACTCAACAAATTTTAAAATTGATTTTCGATCCAAAAGTTCCACTTCACAAAGACACCCTGAAAGCAAATCTATGTAACCTACTCCCAACAGCAGCTTTGCACCGTGATTCTATGCAATTTTTATATCTTTTATTTTACAAGTTCACCAAATCGTTTATTCATTACTTATACACATTTTTTTAAAATAAATAAATTATTTAATTTAATGAAACAAAAGAAACATAATAGTTAAAAGAGTACAAATCTCTAGAATTTGTTTACTAATTTAGTATATAACACGGATGCCACTTTACACGACCTTATTATGAAGTTAATACAGTCGCGTGAGGCATGGAAAATCACTATCAGAAGGGCCATAGATATTCGTCGACCGGATTAACGGACTATTAATCATCATCAGAAAGAAAGAAGTACTAACGGGAAGCAGTTTTTGTAGTTGGCAAGCTTAATAAATATACTTTACGCCACATTATAGAAAGAGACGTTTTAGACTGCCGATTGTATCTTTGTATGGGACGCATTGATTGCGGGTTCTTAAAACTCCCATTTTGATCGAATGCCTTTGGTTGGATGGACATTAAAATTGGATCAGTAAAAATTATTACGATTGGGTAATCTGGTTTCTTATTGAATAACTTTTTCAATAGTTATCCAATAATAAATAATCAGTTTAGGACAAGTGTTCCCTTGATTCTGATGAATTGTTCTTATCCTGCAGTGCTAAAACAATAATGATGAATAGCCTTGTTTCTAACTCAATTACAATTACATATATAGCCGAGTATTAAAAATAATTGAACCTAAAAAATGGTGCGTAATTTTTTATCAAAGTGCGTCAGTCTATTAGTCATGAATTGACCACAATCATGCCAAGCAGATGAATTAAAAATAGTGCAGATCAAAGAAGGACAGGACAGCGGAGTTTTTACTCTCTTTTCAACAACTATATACAGATTAACATTGTCTAACAACTGAATAACATTTGTCAACGATGATTTCGACCACTTTTCATGATTATTTTTAATTATAATGTGGATCAGGCCAAAATAATGACGTTAAGGTATCCAAACACAATAATTAAAAAGAAAACCAAGCTTATGACGAAACACTTTTAATGGCAACCGGCCTTTCTTGAGTTTAGTATACTGTAGGTAAATACAGTATCTGATACGTCCCTTTATTCTACAAGATCTGAAAGTATGCGTTCAAATCTTACAAGGTGAAGTCTTTATCCTTAAATTCTCTTGTGAGGTGGGTGGACCTGCATCCATTGGTTTAACGAAATGACATTTGGCTGATCGAATTAGGGAACACAAAAGAGGACATGGTGTCATTTGCACTCACTCATCTCCTTGGGTGAAATTTGTTTGTCTGTATGCTGGTTACATTACTCATTTTTAAGTAATTCATTCTGTTTGCGATGATTTGGAGTTTGTCATCTGTGGGAGGAGTTAAGACCAAAACTCGGAATTCCATTTTAAGGTCTCATCAAAAGTCAACGGTGCTTCATTTTTTCAAGTGTTTTCCCATAGGTCTTTCCTAAAACAATTGTTGATATCAATTCATCTATTTCTCTCTGTGAATAGTTTTTCTTCGTTTTATTACGCCAGTGTCGTCATCGGTGTAGTTCAATCCTGCTTGCCTAAAAATGTAGACAAAAGCTTGGTTCTTCATTTTATTATAAGGTTTCGATACTTCTAAATGTGTTCCAATTAACCAACTGTTATTCAAAGAAAAAATACTTTGTATATGGTTGTCTTTTAACTATATAGTACATAAATTTCCCAGGGCACTGACTGGTCTCGGTGTCCTTCCTTCCATGATTGTGGTTAGAGACGACGAATAAGTAGGACATTCAGAGGGAAAGAGTAGTTGTACAGTGCGAAACATTCGTTCCTTTTCTGTCGTCATATATCAACTGTATGAAATTGTTTTCCTCCCAAAGAGAGTTAGGTGTACCTTCCAAACAGTTCACATCGGCCCTCCTCTGGAACACCTCGAATGTGAACACCAGAACACTGATTGAATTCAAGAGTACCGCCAGTGTGATAGTCCACACAACAATATTATAGGGTTCTGCGAGTGAAAATAATGTATGCAGATAAATTCGTGGGACGTACAGTATGTAGTGTTTACACATGATCTATGAACTATTATTGGAAAATGTATTGTGCTCTGGCACGCCAGCGACCGCGCAGTAGACCGATATTGGTGGTGATGTCAATTCGCCTACTATGTAAATTTGGCGACGCATATCGCTATAATAAAACTAAAAATATTTAAAAAATCACATGATATATATCAACGGTTAATGTATTGCACAGTTTGTCAGCACGCAAGTTGAACATGAACGGTATTATCTGGATTGGCGCGCTAGTTTAAATTTTCTTGCCTTTAAATAAATATAGAACTCATAATTTATACCATACATGATGTGACCGGTTTCGATTATATACTTTGGCCCCTTGGGTGCTCATTGATGCGACTGGTCAGGTGTCGGTTTGTCCCTCCTCAGTGAAGTGTTCATATTCTGTTTAAAAGTGTCGCTAAATTTTAGGTGTCGCAACTAGGTCACACAGAAGTAGGTCAATGTACTAAAGTAGATAAATGCCAAAGTTAAAATGTAAACTCAGTAATAACTGTGTCACAGCACAAAACTTTATTTACATAAGATTTGTAAAGGTTTATTTGACGTGTATATAGATATGGCCTGTACTTTCAACCTTGAACACCATGGCGACATATTGCTATATGACCTAGTTGCGACAGGTTTGAACAGCGACAGGTTTGAACGCAACATTCAGTTCATTCACCGTGCATCTTGCGACTGCAATGTGACGGAGAAGCAATTTTCAATTTTCCGGGCGTGACAACCTCGAGTTTTCTATAAAGGAGGCTCTGATTAAAAGTTTTTCTCCAACGTTGACTTGTTGTCTGTGTAATAACGGCGCTTCTTATTTTCTCCGTATTTTCAAATAGTTTAGTAATTGTTTTTTTATAATATTTGCTTCATTGTTTTCCCGTATAGTTTAAATGTCTGATGATGATTATGTTACATAATCGAGAATGGCCACATCATATATGGTTATATACTGCATGTTCAACTTGAGTCTGGTTCTTCTCTTTTCACTTATAATTGAATTATTAATTTGTATTAGAGCATAGATAGAGAAAACATGATAAACAATGCTTTATATAAGAAAATAAGCACTGTGCTCATAACTACTACAATCATTAGCTGAGCGTCGGGGTTCTTTCTTCTAGATTCCACCGCCTTCTCACCCAAAGAACGCCTCCTATCCGCGGGAATCCTTTCAAAGATGCATCTGGAAACCTCTCTTCGCAGTCAAATTTGAATGGTACTATATGTAGATCACATAAATATCCCGCTGCACATATCTCCTCAGTCCCTTCCTTCCGTGCAACAGGTGCAGGTGGTGGTCTGAGATCTGATTTGGATGTGCGGTGAAGAAAACAGATTGCATTTTTAAGTAAAAGTCAAAATAATTTTTGCAGAATTATACTACTGCATAGAATTCATCGACTAATTATGGGGGAAAATAAGAAAAAACAAGCCACATCATAATCCATTCATAAGCCAAACCAGTGTATTTAAATGAACATTTCCATTTGGGAGTATTTAAACATAAAATTTATTTACCAGAAAAAACAAAAAACTATTAGAACGTATTTAGACAAAATACATTTATCTAAGCATTTATATTCAGAGAATGTTTAAAGTTTTGTATTAACAGGGATTCATTGATTTTAAATTTTAAATATATATATTTGTTTTTTTCTGAAAAATGTATGTTAATAGCTGGGTGTACATATAGTATAAATCCAGTATAGTGTAAATACCAATACTGCCATTAAAATTATTTATTTGAACAAATGATGCAGCTTATCTCTTTATTGTTATTCTAATTGAAGAAGATCAATTTTCAAAAAAGAACAACTGATTAACGTTTCAAATACCAGATATCTAATAAAGGAAAATTATTACAAAAATGTTGTATTTTCATTGAAAGCGTTTTAATAACAGATATTTAAGATCTTTAAAACAATTATTTTGATAAAAGTGCATGCGTTTGGGTAATAGAATTGTCAGTAAAATTTTGTAAAGTAATGGTTTCAGTTAACTTTATGGGAGATTTTGACACTATACTTTTCATCTTCGAATAATTGTATGTTAATCTGGTAGAATGAATAATAAAAATTGGCAAAAAGAAACAAATAGATGTAGTAAAAGAATTTCACCTACCCAGAAAGGCCGTGGGAGAGATGGCTCCCTCTCTCAGCCCTACTATCAAAGCAATTCCAGTCTCCTGAAAAGGCGCCCCAAATTCAACCGAAGCACTCCGATTGGGTGTTATTTTTAGCGTAGTCATTACCATGTCGGCCTTTTTGTCGAGAAGAACGCGAATGAGGCCGTTCCAACCGGTGTCCCGCTGAAACAATACGGCACAAAATGCAAACATAGGTTCACTTGTGACAGGAAGTTCGCTAAACCTATTATCAGTAAATACTTTGAAAATACTACAAATTTATTTGTTTTCATTTTCTGCTGATTATAATTCCAATTTTGAATTATATAGTTGTTCTCTGTCAAAAATATATTTTATTTTTTAATTGTGTGCAAATAAAACGATTTTAGGTCAGGTCTGTGAAATCATTTTTAAATAAGTTCAGCAAATTTCAAAACTAAAATAAGTTGAATTGTATTAAAACGAAGATTCAAAATATTGGTTTTGCATTTCCTTTCACAATGCGAGTCCCTTTGAAGGAATAAAGATATTTATTGCAGAAGAGGAATACCTTCGTCGAAAGTTTCGTTATATTAATTACCGGGTTTTATTGCTTATCACCTAATTAAATCTGTTTTTGATGATAATTTTTATTCTGACCGTGGGGTCAGTAGGAGGAGAGAAAAACATATTTTTCTTCTCCCTTATTGTGGCAAAGATAATGCAAAAAAAGAGGTCGACAAACTTCTGAACGAATAACTACAAAGGTTAAATCTAGAATAATTTTATCTCTATATACGGAAGTCGCAGAGCTTGGTTACCCACAGGGCGAAATTATACTTGAATTAATTTCTTCATCTATAAGGTTACAATTTAAATGGCCTATCAGTGTTCTGAGATATACTGTAAGACCAGCTACACTACTAGACATCTTTTCTGTCGGATGAATGAACTCCTTTATTGGCGGGGGGCAATTAAAAATTATATTAATTGACTCACAGTGTCTGTTTTTTTAAAAAAGGAAACAGTTCCATATGTGTGATCAGCGACCCAAAGTCAGTAAAAAAACAACATAAAAATTCCCTTGAAGGGCAAAGAAGATAAATATATTTCTCACTCTGTTTTGTTTTTCTCTTAGATCATATATTAGCGTAGGAATGAGAGTAAAACACAGCTCGCCCATAACCAACAAGCAACAATGGGAAATTCAAACGGCGGGCTTTGCAATTGATGGACAGTCTCATGCAAAGGCGGCGAGAATAGCAAGCAAAGAAGACAAACCCGAAAACAGTACATTAGTTGAAGGGACAATGACCAAAAAATATATTCAAGTACCTGGGATTCAATATGATGTCAGATGAGAGGTGCACAACCGAGATCGTGTCACAAATAGCAATAGCAAAGATAATATTCACAACGAAAAGATAACTACTAAGCAAGATTCATCAGGAAAATCGCCCCATGTCTCCATCAGAGAAGTCTGTTATCTCGGAGGCTACATCACAAATCAGTAAGAGTACAGCATAGAGATCACACGCAGGATCGGAATGGCGAAATTGGCTGTTACAGCACCCGAAACTATCTGGAAAGATCGATCAAGTAGTCCGACAGCCAAAATCACTAGTATTGCCAATCATCACTTATGAAAGCTGATGTTGGATTATAAAACAATCTTATATGACGAAGATCAGTATAGTTTCGAATTGTGCTGCTATGAACGATATCAAACTGAGAAAGCCCTACTGACTCAGTTTTGTCAGTGTGATACGTAAAACGCAAGACCGAAAATCCTGGCAACACGTCATCCGGCGCCTAGTCACAGCGGATCAGTCATGATCCTTCTGTTCCAAAAGAAGAAGATACAAGAGTCTCAGCATGCAAACAAACAATAAGATTGCATTTCAAAAAGCTTGATATAGAGCAGTTTGCTTTAAGTATTATAATCTTCGAAACAAAAGATAAGAAATATAGAAAATATGAAATCATTTGAAATGTATATATGGAGAAGAATGTTGAAGATTGGCTGGAGAAGCAAGGTGACAGACTAGGAGTTCTACTAAAGACAAAAAATGACATGGCTTGTACACCAAATCGGCGGACATAAACACCTTGGTAATGCAATAGGACGGACAATAGAAGGACGACGTGCTCGAGGAAGGCAAAATATAGACATGCTGACAGAACTAACAAAGGACTCCTACTTGAGTATGAAGGACAGGATATCAGACAAAAAGGCTGGGGAGATTGTGCATGCCATGAGGTATGAACCTTCCAAGAAGGCAGAGCACAACTATGTCTAAAACCTTTACCACCGAGAGCCACACAAGACGGCAGCCTACCTGCCAACCGCCCCACTTGCCATCCGGCGATTCGAACAGTTCCACCTCAAAGTTGAGATCTTTCATCAGCTCGTTGAGAATGTCCATAGTGAGTCCGGCGCAGCACCGGTTCTCCCACGCCGCGCTCATGTTCACCCGACTCGAACTCATGTTGGCGTCCGCGGGACCGGTCAGGGGCACGGAGTTTGATCCACCGGGAAAGAGTGCGCTGTCCTCGGGGAATTTGGTCGAATTGTTCCGGCGTCGAATGCGGCAGGGGATGGAGTTGGCGTCGCACTTGTTACGATTGTCCTGGAAGTCAGAGCAAATATGGTTGGGAAGAATGCAAACAAATAGACTTGGACACTAGATATCAGAAAGAAGGGAAAGTCAAGAGTAATGAGATACAGTGAAGTTTAAACAAAAACTATTGAAGAAACAGAAGAAACAAAGTTATGAAAAGTAAAATATATAGTCTGGTGTGCTTGCTGGCATTGAGTATACCTGCGAAGACATGATCAAAGTGATGAATGAAAAAATAAAAATAAACTTGGAGAAAAACTCTATGCTCCCATAGGTGCCAGAAACCTTAAGAAGTGTCGAAAATTGAGAAGCTGACAATATGGCGGAATTAAACATAAAATTTGAGAACAAACGACCCGCTATAGCATGATGGAGAAAGCAAAAACTACATACATTTTGGCTTATGGAAATGACAGGCTCATTAAAAAAACTGGTTGAAGAGAAAGAATAGGGGAAGAAGCAAACACAGCAGAAAGTGGATGAGGAGATAAAGAGGCTCTATCCGACATGCCTGCAGGGGTGTAAATAAAGAATATCTGGAGTCTTCTGGATGCAGTGAGAAGAGGGCAAAGGAGTTGCAACTGGCAAGCAGTGCAGTGTTGAACAGATTCTCTGTAGCCTATTAACTAACAGTCGTGTTATGTGACTGTTATCTTACTGATAAAAGTAGCACGAATGAATGGGGAAGAAACAGTGACAATCAGAAATTCTTGAAATGAAAATAAAAACTATAGGTTAGATAATACGATGGCTGCATTAATAAGAAAAGAATACAATAAATCTGGTTTCACAGTAACTCAAATAAAAAAACACCTATCAATAAAAATTAAAATGTATTCACGAGCTTTCGACCCCACCTATAGAGTCCTAATCAGGTGCACAGAGAAATTAAAAACTAAAAAAGGGAGTTTATATAGTGTGCTTGTACAGAAGAAATCAATCTGTTTAGTCCTTTGAATCGTGCTGCCGGACAGGAATCGACCTGAGCAACATAAAAGAAATGTTCAAATCCATATTGAAAAAAATAGTATCCAAATTAACAACAGGCTCCGAGAAAGAAGCTTTAAATACGAGTATAAGACGAATTTTAAAATCATTACAATCTATATTATTAATTTCCTAACGTCCGATACGCTAAAAACTTGAATAAATAAAAAACGACAGCGCGTATAAATGTGAAATTTGGCACAAAAATTCTGTGATGGGAGTAAAACATCATGTCGAATTTTGGCTCCCAGGCATCCAACAAGGCGCATGTGATGGGCGGATTTTTGTGATTTGGCTATTCCATTACTAAGCATTGTCTACAGTCCTACGTCCAACTGAGCTTCAAGTTGCGAGAACAAAGAGGCAGATATACGGTAAAAGAGATCCCATCGCCGACTGAATGCTTAGGAAGAGGAATGAAAAGACTTAAAGAGGACAGAACGACAAGAGAAATGCAAAATACTTTTAATGGGAGATCGAAACAATTAGACGCAAAAGCCTATCTGGATTGTTGACATGAAGTGTTATCTGAATATTTTTAGCAGCTAATGCCCTCAGTATTAATATGAAGGACATTGACCGACTATGAATTATGGACTGTCTTATTTATGTATGGTACAATGTACAGTACATATTTGTATGTTCGGGTAATTGAATGAAATAGGAATAAGAATGTCTGTTTTGCAGAAGTGAATACCCTCGTCAAAACTTTTTGTTGTCTTTTGATTGTGACAGATTTCCACAGCTATCTGAGCGGAGAATCCTCATCGCTATCAAACTCTCCAAAAGTGTTCACCAGTTGAACAAACATCCACTTCACTGCATTAATCCACGGACATCTAATCGCAGTAACTGTTTAATTCAACCCATGTCAAATACATCTCGGTTCTCTAGTGTTCGTTCATTCCTTTCATAACTACCCCAGTTAATGAGACTCCCGTAGATTAAGTTTTGTGTTTACTCTGTACACAGATTTCCATTAGTGTAACTGTTTATAATAACCGTTTACTTACTTACATAAGTTTGTTTTATTGTGGATAGAAAAAAAAGGAAAAAGGAAATTCCCTTTGCTTTCTTTTATTATTGGCAAAGCTAGTGGAACAGTAAAATATGAGGTCAATAATATTCTATAGACTGAGGGACTTATTAGGAAAGGTTAATTAAATCTAAAATAATTTTTATCTCTCAGGAAGTTGGAGACCCGTTCAACCATTGAAAAATTAAATAGAAATTGGTTTCTTCATCTTACCAGTTGTATATAAATTTACAATGGCATCACTGTCCTAAGACATTTTATGTCAGATTCACTATACAGGGGCGAACCCCGCCAAAAATTTAACCGTGTTCCTAAATTCAAAACTATGACAAATCATTTTTGCGAAAAGATTTATTTGAACATAAATTTGCGTCTAAATACTATATTAGACTAAAATCTACATTACTTACTATATAAGCGATTGTGTATTGTCAAGAAAAAAGTATTTTAACATATGTACAGTGTGTAGTAGTTATTTGTTTACAGAAAATGTTCATCAATAATGTAAAAACAATATCTAACTTTAAGGTTATTCAGAGTTGAGTAAAATTAGAAATGATTTTTTATCTAATTCTATATAATAATTGTGAAGTTTGTTTAAATATATTTTTAATTGAAACTAGCGCTTTTTTCATTACATAATTTATTATTCAAAAGAAAGATTTATTGTATTATTTTTTCATTCATAAATAGCAATTAAATAATTCCTGCTACGTTTTCATTAACACTTCTTCCTATACTTTATTGCCATACAGATGAGATTATTTCATAGAACAAGGAATGCTATGTATAATCTGCAGTTTTTAGTGAAACATAGACTGAGTAGAATGTTTGTTCAAGCTGGAAATCAATTGTCACTAAATTCCCCGTTTTATCAAGAAATTCCGCAACTTTCTGGGGACAGAAGGAATTTGTATTCACACCGCCAGTTTAGACAACTCTTCCAAATAAAAATATTTCAATAGACAGATTGAGGTAGCTTTAATCTGTGTAACAGGACAAATGTTACCTCAAGGTACTGGAATGACAATAAATAATTGTCACAAAGTTGTAACGCTCATGACGCGTATCGAAAAAGTTTAAATACGCTCCTTAAAAGTACCATTAATTTCTAATAATATGAAAACCGTAATTTGTAAAATTTCAGTTTTTTTTTCTTCAGATTTGATATGGTTGATTTACTTTCTGATGTTGAAAAATATATTCATACAAGATACGCCCTGCAATAATGACACTTTATTTCTCTACATTGTTTTCTGAAAAATTCTAAGAAAATAATAAAACATTAATGTGCAGTCCATTATTTTCTTCGAACTTTTCATAACGCTAAAACCGTCGTTTTTACACAAAGTGTATTTTACAATACCTTCTTTGAAAACATTTTACAAACATCTCTGAAGAACTGGAATTGCTTGCTTAGAAAATGTGAATATATCAAGATGTTTTTGACATTGACATCTTGTAGGTACTTGTTAGTGTTTATTTTTTAAATACTGCATTATCTCCATACTGCCTGTGATCATCATAACGTCTGTTATCGCACTCCAACAAAAAAGCTAATGGAACAGAGTGGATGAAACTTAGATGTATAAGATTGGATAAAGTATTCACGAGAATTCAGTTGCTCTAGTTAAAAACACATGTATATAACGTTTGACGTACACTCCCTCAATGTGTTTTTTTTGGTTTAGCTGGAAAACAACAACAGTATGCTGTATATATACTAGCTGATAAACCCGACTTCATGTTTTATAATTTCGTAGATGATTCTTCTTTTGGCGTAGTCCACGCCTTATACACGTGTCAAACAATTACGCATCAAAGTGCGACTCGCTACCATTGATCAAGATGACAAAAATAACAAAAACATTTAATAATAACATATTTAAAAAAAACAGCTGTCAGATTCTATTTCGTCATTAAGAGTTTTATTATATAGCATATTAATGTAGCATTGGAGTAATTGCTTATTTCACAATTCAAATTGTTTATTATGTGGTAAATTGATTTAACATTGCATCGCTTGGAATAGATAAGTTAACTAATTAATCAATAATGCGGAATGTCATGTGAATGGTCAATGGTAACTTCACAGCGGCGTGAAGTGTTCAACTCCTTAAATTTTTATTGAGATCGCATATAAAGAACAGGCAGGTATAAAATGACGTAAAGATTTGGTACATTATCGGTTGGAATGAATGAACATTAGAACAAAGAACTGACAGGGACACAGAGATGATTGTTTTTTAAGATACGCAAATAAACAGAGGCTGGCCTAATTAGGTCATGTTGATCGACATGGCGGACTGGATAGCGGGATCATGGATGCGAATATAGCGGGGAAAGGAGAAGAGGATGATCTCGATGCCGATTTGACAGAACAATAACAGAAGTTTTGGATCGATGGAAGGACAGCTTTTGACAGGAAATGGTTTTGAGATAGATCTGAACATTTATACTTCTATGGATATTCATATATAGCTGAAATATTAAAATTGGTTTATTAATAGTGTCGTCATAAACGTTATCTATTTAAACAATGGTTGCATAAAATTTTGTCATGTTTTGGAAAAATACGATTGTCTCTCCTCCATAAAGGTCACTTCTTAAGTTGGGGAAAGGTTTTGTGGGCATTTATAATCTTGGATTTATTAAATAAATTATATGTTAATTTTTATATTTTTTAATCGGATAATATATCCGCATATGATAGAGACATGAATAATTAATTTGATTTGCAAATGACTTAAGCTTATTAAGTACGATGAAGTTAATCAAATATCAAAATATCATTTCTCGTACATCACCATGCAACGACAACAACAAAAGCCTTTCGCTATTCAATTATACCAACAATGTATTCCTTGATAACCAAATAGGCAATATTAAGTGATGTTTTGCAGGTGCTGTTTGGCTGTCCTTGACGCTGTTACGATAACTGTCTGACATGTTTTATTACCATGGATTATTTAAAACATCTTTGTGCTTGTGATCGAGTGGGTTCGTAAATATCTGCAGTCGATCACTCACCTCACTTGATCACCTTCTCTTGGGGACAGTGCCTTGACGCACAAGGTGTCCTGGGGACCACCTTGAGTGGTGGAGCGAATACACGAGGCTTCGGAGCGCGCGGCTGATTAGGCTTGCGCATATACTGTATGTGGTGTCCTGTGAAAGTTAGGCGTCCACCTCTGTACTTTCACGTTAATAGTACAGTCTCATCTGGGTGACATTAAATAGGTTAGTATCCGAATCAGTGTTGGTGGATTCATAGCTGAGGGGGCTCTGGTTCCATTGATGAGATCCTGCTGAACAAAAACAACAACAACTGGCAGACAGGATGACTTTCTAAAAGGGAGATGTACAGTAGGGATGGGGATTGTAAGAAATTGGGTAGAAAGAGAGCAAGCAACGTAACTTACTGTGGTTCTTCGATAGATGACATATGGGTTTTCCTCGAGGGTTGCCACTCTGAGGGAGAACTTATTCGGACGACCTTTGGGAGGTTTGTTAGTCAGTCCGGGCCAGGTCACTCCATCGATCGTCAGTTTGGACTTCCGTCGACCCCAACGGCTGCTCATTGACCAGGTGCCTACCTACCAGTGAAACAAATGTACAATCAGTACGTACGGTATACAGTACTTTTCAGACTACACTCCACTCTTTTTCAATTTGTTACTTTTCATTCTCATTCCTCGATCCACATCCCTTGATATTGTTTGACGATACTTCATCCAACTTGTGTGCGGTCCTTCTCTTTCACGCGTCTGTCGTCGGCTACTGCTATGCCTCTGATTGCTCTCTCTCTCTTATCCTTCTCTGTAAAATCGATATCCGGCCTTCTGTTTTTAATGACGTGATCTGAATGTCATTCAAGTTCCATAACAGTTTCACTTAATCTGCTATTTCCAGTTGTTCTCTCCTGTCACGTCTTCTGTCTCTGAATAATTTTCCGTGTAGTTCTTTTGTCTTGCATTATTATTTTCTTTCCAGTATTGATTATTAATTAAAATTTTTATTGTTATTATTAATATATATATATACTGCACTTTGTGAGACATCTATCTAACAAACGGTTCCCATAGAGCCCCATGATGTCCCAGCTTTTCCTTTCTCGGTTATGATTACGATTAAAAAAATTGATGCTTATATGACGCTTGTTCCTGTAGTTATTCGAAATTGAAACCTTCCCATCTTGAAACGGCCATGTAAACTGATTAAATAAATTCTGTCATATGTGTACCTTAGTGTTACTCAATGTTAATAGACTACAGACTCATTTTAAACATATTATAAAGTTTTACACAATCCGTGTGTACTGTACCTTGAACCAAGACATCAAATTTTTATTGACTTTGGAATTGAAAATATACAATTGAGTTGAATTGATGGAGCCGTCCTTACGAAATCCGATGACTTCGTCTTCGTATTTGAATTTCTGAGCTTTCATATGACTGAAATATAAATAAATGAATAGGTTTGTTCCCATTCTGCTGCACAATTATTCGATTTTTATATTATTTATTATCATCATCTATAGCACAAAACTGATTCTATATAAACTTTCTCCAATCATGCAAAACGCTTGATATGTGTTTATGTTGTCTCAATAAAATATTATTTTCCATTGGGCCATTAAATTTGTTGCTCTAAGCGTTTCACTTATAATTGCAATTGACCAATTGAAATTCCTCCCAAAAGTACTGTATGATAATACAATAAAATAGGTGCAGATTAGCTTACTGGTGCAGGCGAGCTCCCCAGGACCAATAGGGCTTCTCCTGACGACAGAGATTCGTGGCCAACAGCTTCTCACGCAGCGCAGTTGTATTGCCAGGAAACTTTTCCTGAATTTCCTCAATAAGATCAATCAGACTGCGCCGCCATACTTCCCTGGCGATACCGGAATATTTTCTGTAGATTTTGTAGTCGTTCATAATAATGAAAGCTGAAGTATTGTGAGGAGAAAAGAGGAAATAGGGAGGCAATCAATGGTTTGGTGAAGCAAATTTACGATCTTTTTAAGCAAATTAGAAAAATTCAGCTATATACAGGGTGGATCACCTACAGGTTTCGATTTTAATGTTCTATTACTTTTACAAAAAATGAACGAATTTCAACTAAACTTTATCAACATATAGTAGCACATCTAGTATCCTATCTATAATTAGAGAAATGTCTGTGTGTATGTATGTCTTACCGGTATTGATCTCCTAACTCTCTTGACCGATTTGCATCCTTGATGACTCAAAGAAATGCTACGCTAATGGGTAACATGGGAAAAATAGCCACGAAATGCAAAATTTCTAATTGAGAGGCCCACAGCAAAAAATACCCTATGTGCGATTGCTGAGACGATAAATCACTATTCTGAAGATGCGCGATTGCTGCGATGCTAAATCAATATGCTGCAGATGAGCGATTGTTGCGATGCTAAATCAATATGCTGTAGATGAGCGATTGCTGCGATGCTAAATCAATATGCTGCAGATGAGCGATTGCTACACATACTATAGAGTAAGGATACTCTATGTGCTGCATGACAAATCAATATGCTGCAGATAAACGGAAAGCCAGAACAAATAATTTATGCACGTCTTTCTCTGTCAATTTTCGGGGTCAGGCTTTCTTATCGATTTGTCAATTCTAATAACAAACCGCGCTCACTTATAGCCACACACTATTTTACCGCTTTAATAGCCGAAGCGATGTGCGGGTATGCCGCTAGTTTTCTTAAAGCCATTAATGAATAATACATATATTCAAAATTTAGAATTTCCAAATATATGAGTTGATAATTTTTATACTAGCCGTAATGTGAGAAATTTCACCATATTCTGTTGAAGAGAGAGAGCGCGTTCTGCTGTTTGGTTCGAGTGGACAAAGAGTGCAACTGCGGTTCTGTGAAAATTTCGCATAGAATACGGAAAGAATGCGGATGTCCCATCATCTGGTACTTCAATACAAAAATGGCATCAAAAGTTTTTAACAACTGGAAGTGTTCAGGATACCTCCAGAACCGTGGAAAATGTGACTCACTTTACTGATAGTCCTCACACTTCTATAGGCGCTGTGCCGTTTCCGCCCTATCGGCTATGTGCCGCATCTCCATTCTGAGGATTTTGAAGGACAGTAGATGGCCTCCTTACAAGGTGCTGAATTATGCAGCAGTTGTATGAGAAGGATTATAGTAGTCGATTGAAATTCGCCAAATACCAACTCGACCGTGTTGATGCCGACCCGATGCACTTAAAATAGCTCACTTTCTCTGACGACACTCACTTCCATTTGGACGGTGTTGGTAATCGTCAATCCACTATTGTGCGTCTCAGAAAAGTTGCTGTATTCGAAGCGAGTCACTGCTTGGGGTCACTTCGGTGCATTCTTCATCGATGGAAAAGTCAACAGCGACAGCTGGGTGGAAGTCGACAATACACCAGGTAAAACCAAAACCATTAAGCAAGGACTACCCCAAGGAGCCGTACTATCCCCGACCCTGTTTCTGATCTTCATTAACGACGTGACCAAAAACCT
>JAUYWV010154700.1:0-18610 GCA_032274565.1 Nematoplana nigrocapitula
TCATGGTTCAACGACAACGGGTGAATTACAGGATCACCTTTCGGCCATCAATGCGCCGGCGACAGTGAGAAAGGCCAAATGGGCAACTGACCTCTTTAGGTCATGGTATGACGAGTGGCATGTCAGATTAGACGATGAATTAAAAGTGTTCAATAAATTGGATGAAATGACAGCGTCTGACATGAACTATTGCCTAAAGTTTTTTATTGCTGACGTCAGAAAAACAACCGGTGAAAAGTACCCTCCAAGAACTCTCAAGGAGATATTTTCAATGATTCAGTATTACTGTCACAATCAACTGAAGCGAGAATGGAACTTCTTCAACGACGCCATTTTTTCTGAGGCCAAGCGCTGTCTGGATGCGGAGATGCGCCTCAGTGCTCGAGAAGGAAACGTGTCCATTCAAAAACGAAGTGACGTTATTACCTACGACATGGAGGATGACCTGTGGAGAAAGGGTGTTTTGGGCGAAGGAAAACCAGAACAGTTGCAAAATACTCTTATTTATTTATTTGGTATTCACTTTGCCCTTCGAGCTTCGCGGGAACAGAAAGACCTGGTTTTTGGGGACAATAGTCAACTAGCGCTGATTACAGAAAATGGTGTCGAAAAATTACAATACAAGGAGCACGTGTCAAAGTCAAGACATTTTGGCATATCGCAGTCCCGAATGGAACCCAAGGATACATTTGAAAGGTGTTTTAACTAATCGATATATATGAGAATTCATTATTTGTCCCACGGAAATAGAAAGCTTTATTAAGCTTAATTTTCTTCGCATCCTAACAGAACACCTTGACATGTCATCACTGCTTACAACTTTCACTCGTTATAGGCGAACGATTCGATGACAGTGTTATTTCTGCGCTAGAGAGATCTGTTTTTTAGATTGTATTTGTTATTTTTTTCTGTTATGTTTATTATAGCTGTGGTGCTCCGTGAATTGTAATAATCAGCTTGCAGCACCTAATCACTTTTACGAGAAACTTCGCATGTGCTTCTCCAATGTGTCCAGGCAGAAGTAGGCAAAACCGCAAATTGGAAATAGCCAAAAGTTACGCCTTCATGTCCTGTGCTTCTCCTATGTGTCCAGTAAGAAGTAGGCAAAACCGCAAATTGGAAATAGCCAAAAGATACGTCTTCATCTCCTGTGCTTGTCCTATGTGTCCAGCAAGAAGTAGGCAAAACCGCAAATTGGAAATAGCCAAAAGTTACGTTTTCATCTCCTGTGCATAAACGATTTGAGAATTCTGTCTGTACAAATCCTTAAACGATTATCCTAAGAAATTACATAAATACAATGGCCATTAACCAAACCTGTTTGAAATGGCTGAATTCTTTGCGTGCTTTTCATAAGGTGGAGATTCTTCTATTCCGTGGGTGTGATAAACAATTATTATAATTAAGTAGAAGACATTGACTTTCTGCGCCAGGCTGGGAACAGGAATCTATTTTTATGTGTTTTTAATATTAGTACATATGTGTAGACAATATGTGAGATTTCAGCGAAACATTCATTCCACTTCTATTTGTTTATAGACAGTCAACATTTATATACACATGGTAGCATCGTTTAATGTACTACTATCCGCCATCATTGGAGTTTTATTTGAAATTAGACTGGAGTCATATTATTCCTCAATTGCAAATCCTCTGTGTAGCCTAATATATTTGTCATAAGATATTATTGCATTGCTATGCAACAACTTGGCTTATATTTATATTTCCATTTTCTTCACTTGCAGTCGTTCCTTATATATTAAAAACCAGTCGTATTTCTTTGTTGATAAAGGCAAATCATCTCATATACTTGCATAACTGATAAACGCAGGCGTTTGTTGTCCTCTTCTATCGTATTCCATGCACGGCTATGCTGGTTATTCGATGTTTCCCCTGTGTACAACTGAAGCAGAAGAGAGGGGAGAGGAGAAAGGTAGAGAAAAAGAATGTTAATGAAACCGCAGCTGACGGTAAGGATTGTATCTATTTTTAGGCATACCGCCGTTATTGATCGAGCAAGTAGAAGAGCATCGTGCAATATATTTTCTGTTTTATGAGGGGAAAGTTTTTGACAATCTACTGTAGTATGTAAACACAGCGTACAACCATACGCAGCTGGGGATTATTTAATATTTGGGGAGAAATTTGTTATAAGTCTACAATAACAATATTATTTTCCCTATATTAATCTGCTGTAGATTGGAAAGACATTCAAATACTTTGAAATCTATATGAGAGTGGAAAATGATAGAAGTACCTCAGTACCGAATTTCAAAGGAGAGTACGACAAGGATGTGTGCTTTGTCCTCATTTGTTCAAGTTGTGCAGTGGAATTATTTTGAGAGACATGGAAGAAATTCAAGTGATAATCGTTTGATGTCAATGTCAGATTGATTTAATTGCAGACCACAAAAACTATTTCCAGAGGCACTAAACACTGTAAAAGAAAGCGACTGCCCATTAATTGCAAAATGACACAGTATGCATTGGTTATCAGTAACAGAAAGCAGCGTCAAAGTGTAAAATAAGAATTGGTGACACCGTCATCAACCAGGTAGAAAAGTTCAACTATACCTTAGCAGTAGGATAACTGAGGACGGTAAGTGTGAAAGGGAAATTAGAAAACACATTGGTATGGCAAAAGATGCATTTGGAAAACTGGTAAGCATCCTGAAGGATAGGAAGATATCAATGAATGCTAAAATCAGATTACGTAAGTGTTACATAATGTCGATCCTCACATATGGACGGATAAGCTCAGTTGGAACAACGTAGGCAAAAATATTAAGAAAATGTTAAAGAAAGCCTTCAATTAGGAATGGAAGACTGGTAGA
The DNA here is from genome assembly GCA_032274565.1 of Nematoplana nigrocapitula. Classification (NCBI taxonomy): domain Eukaryota; kingdom Metazoa; phylum Platyhelminthes; order Proseriata; family Nematoplanidae; genus Nematoplana; species Nematoplana nigrocapitula. The sequence continues at coordinate 2,835 of JAUYWV010154700.1, forward strand.
CCTGGTAGACAATTAGAAATGGATGGGTTACAGAGGCTTTAGGGTGTCACGGTCAGATGTGATGTTCTTCTAATGATTTGTCGTAAATGAACAAACAAGCTTTCAGTGTGATTCGGTAGTAAACTGTTTGTTTTGCGTAATCTGACATTTACAATCGAATAGACAGGATTTCGATTATTTTGTCATACACCTAGTTTACATTTTCCCCTTTATTATCAGTAAATCAAACACCTTATGCGAGAATATGCGATGAGTTCACAACTGGAATGCTAGAAATAGCAAATTTAGACCGTGATGTCAAAGGGGTGCTTAAAAATTATCTGCAGAAAGTCAAGGTGGGAAACAGGGAGTGGAGAGTAAAGAAATCGGAAAAAGCTAAAACAAATTGCTTTGAAAGACAGGAAGAGGAGAGTGAAAACATGTGAAACAATGCCGGAAATGCATAATCAGTGATAAAGCAACTATAAGAGAAACCCGGATAGAAATACCTATTGGCGTATAACCTGAGCTTCTTAGAACTGTAGAGGAGGGTGCAATTAAAGATCTTACATTGCGCAAATCAACCGGCCAGTGCAATGGACACAATCAGCCATAATACATATTGAAAGAATGCTGGATTTAGGAGAGGAAGGACCATAGCCAGGAATCATCTATAAAATGACGGGAAAATGGAGCTGTACATTTGCATAATTTTGTGTATAGATTTCAGAAAGGCATTTGACCGCGTGTGGCATGCCCTATGCCATACCTCAAAAAGTGCAATATTGATAGAAAAATGACAAACTTGATTCGTGTGGAAGTATATGAAAAGCGAAAATCCAGACTGTCATTGGAAATGAGTATATGCAGTATATGGATTAGTTCATAAAGAGTCAGAGTCAGACAAGAATGCCGTAGTACTTTTTAACATATTGCTTAAACAATGATGGTCACATTGATTTACGGCGGCGATATAGGTGAACTCTCGTCCAAGCTATTAAAAAGAAAATCAATGCTTTTGATAGAGAATGCTACTCAATATCCACTCAATTTCGAAGCAGAAAAAGTCAAAAGAATTACAAAATGGAAAAGATTGGCGAACTATGGCCAGGAGACAGATACGATTCTTATTTTTCTAGCCCAGAAACGGGAAAATTCAAGTTTTAGGGCCATCATATATGATGCGGAAAAGCGACAAGAATAATCACTGAAGGCAAAGTTGAATCAAGGAGGATGATGATAATGATTAGTTTATATTAATCTCCAATTTCGGCTATCATCTGTAACTATCTAAAATAATTTAATCTGGACATGTTGACCAACCTCTTTGTACTCTTATTTCTCTTTAAACTTCGTAAATTTTATTTGCCCTCGTTACTCCACTATCTAAAATAAGTTATGGGTGTTTAACCGTGCCATTCGACAGGTTCAGTGTTCCTTCTATATTGCGTAGTTTCAATCGTTTTATAGAAAACATTTTCAACCCATCTGCCATGTTTTGTTCTCGAGTTATAAACGTACAGAAGGACATCACGACAGATCACCACAAATATAGTTATAGAATATGAATCATTTTTGCAAACAAGACTGAAGATTCAAAGACAGGATTTCATTTTTCAGTGGAATTGATAAAATGACAGTGCATATAAATCTGTTCTACTATATATAATTATTTGATATAAAGTTCTGTCAAAATGCGAAACTTAAAATAAATTTTAATTTAAAAATTATTCTTGGTTGAAATTTGAATGCGTTAAAAATATAATGAAGTAATGCATTCATATAATCATGTATCATTTACACCCCTAATTAACAAATAAAATATTTTATAGTGATATTGAATTTTAATTATTATCGGTTATAAAATTATTTAAATGCAATCTCAGGAAGTTGTGAAGGAAAAGGTGCGTATTAATGTGTATAGTTATGCTCCTATATATCGTGGGACACTGAGGAGTTTGTTTGTGCAAACATTAGTTTGTTATTGGTGTTGTCCTGCTAGTCGTTTCACCTGTAAATGTGCTAAAATATTACCTTACATAAAGCAGGAAATCAGGCATGTAATTAGCTATGTGTTACATATTATCGATATTAAAAGGCCATATTATCTACTTCAATTTTCTCTTTTTTCACCCTGATTTGCCTTACTTTACTAACACATTCTATTCTATATTATTTCTTACTTCACATAAAAAGCATTGTTTTTTATACGAACCATTTCCTTATTCATCGGACTAATTATTATTTTCTAAACAACTTTGTCCGCTGAAATCTCTCGTAGTTTTTATATTTCTTATATGGCTGCAATATTCTCTGTGTGTTCACACACTTGATGTGAATAGTATAGGCGAACATGTTGTCACTCTGGGTCACTCTTACTTCTACCTCACCATCCTCCCACCCCCACGAAGCGCCAGATGAACTTGGTTCTATTGGCAAATTTACTCACCTCGTCGCGAACTTTTGCATGACGTCGTCTGGCGTGATCTGCCATACTTTCCCTGAATCGAAAAATTGGAATAACTGCTCACTATATCGAAGCAGAACAAAAAAGACAAACTTATACACAATGCAAAAGATTGGCGAACTATGGTCCGAAGACAGATACGATTATTCTTTTGCTATCCCAGAAACGAGAAAATTGAGTTTTCTGGCCATCACATATGATGATGAAAAGCGACAATAAGAATCATTGAAGTTAAAATTGAGGGAGAAATAGTGCGTTGAAGCAAGAGAAGAGTCTGGACGAACAACAGGAAAGATTGGAGTGGAGAATACATGGATGAATTAGTAAGAGAATGTGGAGATATTGATAATTGGAAGTAGAGGTAGACATTCCTATATGGTCGGTCCACCGACAGCCACTCCGGATAAGGAATCAATGATGATGATGATTAGTTTATATTAATCTCCAATCTTGCCTATATCGTCTGTAACTATCTAACATAAGTTACAAACGGCGGTTTAACCATGTCATTCTGTAAAGTGAGAGTTCCTTTTATATAGCGTAGTTTGAATTTAAAATATGGACATTACGAATAATTTTTGTGAACAAAATTGAAGATTCAAAGACACTGATTTCACATTTCACCGGAATTGAAGGTGTTAAATTATAATGATGTAATGCATTCAAATGTAGCATTTAGACCCTAAATATCAAATAAAATATTTTATAATGATATTGATTTTAATTGTTATTGGTTATAAAAATTATTTAAATGCAATCTCAGGAAGTTGTGGATGAACTGGTGCGTATTAAAGTGTAGTTATGCTCCTACAATATATCTTGTGTGACACTGGGAATTTTGTCTTTGCAAACATTTGTTTGTTATTTATTTTTTGTTCTACTTGTAAATTCACCAGTAAATCTGCTAAAATGTTCCCTTATATAAAGCAGGCAGGTAGAATGAACTGTCTTCCATGATGTATGCACAGTATATTATCAATATTGAAAGGCCACATTTTCTATCTTGATTTGCCTTACTTTACCTAACACATTCTATATTATTTCATACGTCACATGAAAAGCGTTTGGGGGTGGGGCATAGTCAGATGCTCTTCTTCGAGAACAGTATAATATATCACGAGGTTTGTTGGCTGTCCACGTAGTTGAAATTAGCATCTTTGCAAGGAATGATCTTTGATCGTTTTGTGATTCACTTTTCCATAGTATTGTAAATATTTTCTTGCTTCCCATATAGTACGTTAAGAAAACCATTTTCTGAAACGGTCAATTTCAGTCTTTTTAAGCATTATTCGCACTGTACTTTTTAATCAGCTACAATGCGTTTGGCTAATTAGTTATGATTGGATATAGTTTAACGTTACAATAATTTAAAATGACACTAATTCCCGGACAACAATGAATATTTCCCACCGGCGGGTTGCATACCTGTAATAAAACATCGTAATTTTAATTGTTTTCTAACATTTATTATTAATATTGTTTACCTAATATGTTAGTAAAGTGCATTGATAGATACATTGTTGTCTAATTGTACTGCTGTGTGTATGTATATCGTACATGACTTTGTTGTTGGTATAATGTGCTATATATATCTATGAGTCGATGTTGCTAATTAAAAGTCAGCCATAACTGTGTTTAAAGGAGTAGGTTATATTCTTATCATGCAAGAAAGATATAATTCCAAAAGAGCACGATTTTATTAAAACAGAGCAGAAAAAAATATAGTCATTTGTGTATAGTTTAAACGATGCTGTTTTTCAGCAATTATACGTCGTAAAATTATTTAAATCCGCTTTGCAGATTCTTCGACCATTTTTTTAGATTTTTTCTGATGTCTACTATAGTAGTCAAATATTAATAAATTATCTAGCTCTACTCATAATAAAAAAATCTGTTTAACTTTTGCAATCTATTTTCTTTTTATTATCAACAGTATGTGAAAAATTTAAAGAATCACAAAGCACCAGAGAAAAAACCGCTGCGCTTCCTGTACAAGATTGAAAAGCCAGTTCCACGGCCTCCAACTCCTACAGTTGAGGTTCCACCAGAGGTGAGTCATTCTCTGCGTTTAGATTAGGTAACGCAAATTGTGTAACTATAGCAGATGAATTTCGCTTCTTATTCAGCAGTTATTTCTAACCACATGCAGTCTAAAACTTTGTGTAACTATAGCGAGAGCCGATGCATTCTTTCCCTGTGGGCATTTTTTTGGGCGACTTTTAAACCGGAGATTGGTGTTTTGAGTTCTCCCAGTGAAAATTACTCAGTATATATAGTGAACAGTGCTCACTCCTTCATAATTGTATATTTTAATGCATTAACATCGTTTAGTCCTTCTTATACTTTGGGTTGATATTGATAAGATATTGCATAGATCTGATTTAAATCCCTTCGTTCATTAACTGGTTTTCAATATACGATAAAGCATGGAATTCTAGTATTAAACATTGAGAATTCACGCGTTGTTATTTGATCAAGAGGCCTCATCGGCATATTATTTAACTCCCATTTCAAATCCTAAATGAAACATGGTATAAAATGTCTAAAACGAACTGCAAAATCGCGCATATAGTGATTGCAGATATACACAGAGAAATTGCGCACTGAAGAAACCGGATCATATATCCAACGCAGACTTCATTTACGCAGCCATGACGAAAGCCATGTATGGAAACTCACCCATTTTGTTGTCATCAACAATCGTCAATCAGAATACATCAATCAATCATCCATTGGTTGGTAGATGAACTGCGGTTCCACCTCTGAATGCATTGTTCAAAAACAATTCTTTCAGTAATTGTACCTTCAATTTCAATTAATTACAATTTACAGCGGTGACTGTTGAAAGGAGTATAATGCTTTTATGCAGTACGTTGCATGGTAGTTTTTACGCATTTATGCATATTGTTTTATAATATACTTATAATTAATATTAGTCGATATTTTAAACACAGTGTTTTAAAGCTTTCGGCGTTAATTAATCACTGAGAATCAACTGCTATTAAACGGCAAAGTCACTGAAAGCTATGGTTTTAATTTGCATAAAAGCCAAACAGCATTCCCATTACATAAAATTACTTTTTTCCATCGAAACCTGCGGAACTCAGTTATTTTAATCTTACAAGTCACGTCCATTTTGTATATTGAACAATTTGAGTTCCTTGTCTTCAGCTATCCATCGATTTTGGTCTCTCAGAGCGTTCTGTTATCCATCCCATTGAGAAGGAAACAACACACTGAGCAGGAGGACAACACATCTCTCGCTGCATAGAGGATGGCGATCGATAGAGCTATTTTTAGCCCTCACTGCTCTCCTGCCGCCTTCCGCACCGCGTCTTCTTCCCTCCCGTCTCATCTCACTTCTAATCTCAGCTCCTCGGACTGTACGTCAGTGCAGGGATGAAGTTGTTGTGGATCTTGCTTGTCAGGTTGGGTTGGGGAATATCGTGCTAAATAATTAATTTCTCCCAAGAAAAAATGTAAAAACGACTATATTGACTTTGCGATTGATGGCGAAGCCATTTCACACCCACTCTGTCTTCCAATTGTTCTCCGTGTTGCCTCTCTCCGTTCCCCTCTGCAGACGTCATCCAAACAGATTTTTCTAATTGTAATTAATACTTCAGCTATGCTATGATAGGTTTCAGGATAGGAGGCATGGAGAAAAGGGTACATAGACTGCTGTCGTGTGGTAAAATATATACTGTAGTAGTGTATAAAAATCTACAGTATTGTGTACATCAACTGTTGTACAATATATGTTCATCATTGGTTAGTTATTTCACTATGAAAGTAGTGTGCACTTCAAATTGATAAACTATCACAGTTTTAAAAGAATAAACAGTGTATTCCTGTAGAATCAGTTTTGCCCATCGAAAACTTTTTATACAAATATTTCTACGTATAACAAAAATATTTTTCTTGCATTTGTTTGCAATTTCTTTATTTGACATTGATGTAGGACTAATTACTAAATTTGATATAGGATTAATAAAAGTTTGTAAAATGTAAAGCTTAGTTGTTTTTATTATTTTTCATTATTAGTGTGATCCTTCGAAACCATACTCGGTATATATTGGTCTCAAATTATGTTTTTTTTCTCTTTAATTAATGTTGAGTTTTTTCTTTTGGTTAATTAGTTTTGCCAGAAAAATATTCTACGAGAAAACTGTTATATTTAGTATATACAGTGTTAGTAACACTTCTAAATATTATAATTTATATTTTACATAATTTATATGAAGAACTGTGTTGTGATTTTAAATAATTATTACCATCTTTCAATTACCCAACAATACTATAGTCATGTTTTTTACTAACTTACCGAAATACCTAATATGGAGAGTAGAATAGTCAAAGTAAACAAATGGCTTGCAGGTTTTTCAATAGTGTTGTCAGCTTTAATAATATTCTCTCTGTGTATATGCATTCAGTTATCATTTACTCTTTTTTCCACTCCCTTATAAACCAGGTCGAGTTACCATTTATGTCTCGTCCTAAAATTCTTTTTATCCTTCTTTGACCGAAACCGTGAAAGTATAAATTCTTATTTTCTTTGGGACTTGTTCCTCCATGCAGCGTCCTTTCTGAACTGTTCCTAATCGAAATGTCACAATGTCTGTATTCAAATTTTCCTTCTGCTTTTGTGCGACTCGACTCTTTAATGCATTTGAATAACCTCTTTGTACTTTAAAGTCGTTCCCGCGGGTACAGTTTCATCAGCCTCTGCTCCATATTCCAAATGCTCTCCGACTTCCTTATCAGCTTTTGATACAGCTGCACGTAGGTCTAAATATAGCTGCACCAACTAGGACAGCTGCAGAATAAAGACTTTCCCCTATTATTTTGTTGTAAATTATATTTTCTCTGTCATTTTTTATAGTGGAAAGTATAAAAGTGAAATAGACATTATTGGCAGACAGTCATCAACAGGAAGGATGTTGATGCAGCGTCGACCACTTCGCTATTTTCTTGCCTGTATGCATTGTGTTATTGCGTACTCGTCTAATTATTATTATTTAGGAAGAGGAATCGAAAGAACTGGCGGTGATAATGATCCAACAACTTGTCCGTGGACGTGCCGTTCAAGCGATGATGTTTGAGGGTAAGGAGAAGCGCCGGGAACTCATCGCCGAAGTCCGCTCCACCCACGCACTTCAGGACGCGGAGCTCCTAGTCAAGAAACAAGATCGGCTGACGGCCCTGGCCCTACAACGTCAGCGCAGACTTCTGCAGCACCGGGTGAGTTGATGGTAATTTGTAGACTCGTCTTATTGTTTAATTGTCATGATGTGTTGTAGGAGTCGCTGATAGAGGAAGAGTTGTCCCAGATGGAGGGCGAATCTCTCGGGGATATGTTCGACTTTTTGAGCAAAGAACTGGTCCGCCTTCAAGAAGAGCGAAGGATCCACGCCTTTGCTATGCTGGCGGAACGAGAGCGCCGTTTAAAGGAGGCCGAGGAAAGCGGACGACGCCAGGTGGAAGAACGGCGACGACGGGAAGAGGACGAGATCTTCAAGCAGGTAGGTTTCCATGGCTCCTCTAGTTGAGCAGGATTACTATATAAAATCAATTTGCTTGGCTATTTAATTTAATATTTTGAGAATGTCAACAAATTAATTGAAATGTGTAACCTTATTCAGATATAGAAAGATAAAATAGTTGTTAATTAAATATACCCTTTATAAAACAAACACCGGCTGTAACCAAATTGTTGAAATATACAAAGTTAATCATTCGGCTTTCGTGTGATTATTGTTACACTGATTGATTGGTTCTTTTGAAATTGGTTATAATTGCTGTTTGACATCGAGATGACGTATTTCATTGATAGTTGCATCAGTTGAGCGATTGTTTTAAAAGATATGCCGCAGTTCAGCGCATAAAATCAATATAAATATATAATCATAATAAATGCTGCGATATTCTACCGCAGTATTTTGGCGCTATTAGTCAACGACACTTTGATGGTGTGGTTTCAAAACTGAAAAAGAGAGCTATGAATCTGCAAAGGTACGCTAGTATGGTGCTGATATATTATCAAAATTTTATTCGCCAACCAAAACATCTGTGGTTGATCTTGCCGTTACACCAATCAACTCACCTGACAGAGGCCATTTTAGTCAAATATCAATATCAGGAAAACTCGGTTTTGCAAAGGGGAGAGTGTGGAACATTCTGAAGAAATCTGGATTAAAATGCTATCGTATAAGGTGAAATTTCAAGTTTTAACTCCTGCTCTTCAAGAATCTCGACGTTTGAAAGCAAATGCACTGTTGCAGAAGAGAAAATCTGTCTGATTTTCCGACAAGGCTTCTTTTTATTTGAAGCCGCAACTAAACCGCCAGAATAAGCGAATTTATAGAGCTTATTCGTCCTTGAAAAGTGTCTGGAAACTCAGGGGCAACATTTGGAACATTTCTGAACAACTTTGTTTATTTCAACGACTTTGTTACAGTCTATTTTACCGCCGATTATTGGCAACCTTGTAAACACTTCTCCGCTAAAGCTAATGATAATCTCACATATTATCAGTGTATATATTGCGTTATTTGAAAACTTGAGGAAAGTAATAGTTTACTGATTATTTTATTTTATTATTTACATCACGCTATTATACAAACTACTCCCAATTGCTTTGAATAACCTAACACATTGGCACTTGGATTGTAAGATAAAGTAGAATACCAAACTAGAAGTTCTGGTAAATGAGATAACGTCTAGCTCTGAATTAAAACACGAGAATTGGTTAATTTGTCGATATCCATCGATGGAGATGTTTGCAGAGCTATACTAGAGGAAGAAAGTAAACGTTTCCTAAAATGCTTTGACTTTGTTTGCAGATGAACTGTTTTCGTTCTTTTTAATAACTTTATTCACGCGAATATTAAGTTGTCTTAATTAAGACATTTGCTGATCTTGGCATTTTCAGATGTAGTGCGGAGTTGATAAACTCTCTATAATACTCATTCTCTGTAATGATATACTGCTTGCTTTGATTTTGTTTGTAGTTGGTGAAAGTGGACCAGTGTAGTGTGGACACCTACTTGGAGGAAATGATTATGGGATCGCTGGATCGAACTGCGGCGGATAAGGCGCGCGAAGAGATACACCAGATGGCTGTGCAGATCAACGATATCGCCTACTCCGCGCAGGCTACTGCCGATCAGCGAGGCAAAGAGGAGATCGTTGCAGAATTAGTGCACCAATTCCTCATACCAGAGGTAAGTAAATCGATAGTTGACATCGACCACAGCATGCTTGTACCTAAATGTGCCAAGTGTGCTTTGCTTTTGTAGACTACTGCTGATTTGCAGTGTAGAATTGATTGAAAAACTGAATCGTTTGCTGCTTTCCGCGTATTATGATCCAGGCGTAGTAATCATTCATTTGTTCTGTGCTGTAAATCTACTGTACGAGTCTGTACAATGCATCCGAGTTAATCCGGGCAATTTGGTTGCCAGAAAAAATCCGGCCAAATGAATCACTATTTCTCTGCCAATTAAATATTATCCACAGTAACTATGTATTCATATACTACTGTATATACTGGCGGCCAAACCAACATCTTCATTGTATTCAAGATATCCCAGAGTAATTATAACTTCTATCCACTTCATCTTGCTAAAGCACTACAATATTATACTTCCTTATATCCAGCATGTAGTTCGGCCTTCTTTTGTCTTCGTTTCTAGTACAATTTCCTAAGCGGGAGTAAAGTGAAAGCATCATATAGATAGTTATAAGAAATACAGTATTTTTATATACTGTCCGTCTAGTGTAAGGACATATTCATTGACCAGGTTTTCTACACTTGTTTCTGTAGCCTACATATATATATAACTATTGCATATGTCGGAACTAGTAGACCTGCCTGTTGACACTGATGAATCAGTCATATCATCCTAGCTCTATCTTTGCTGGCAATATCGTTGCAATTGTAGGTCTTCCCGTAACTGTGAATGCAATTTTTATTTCACTTACAGGTTCAGAAGAAGGCATCGCGCGAGCGGTTGGCAGCTAATCAGCGGCAATACCTTGTTGCAGCACATCGAGAGATTATCGGCAATTCCAGTGAGATCATCCAGACAGGAGCAGCGGTTTTCAATGCGGCTCGAGCCGAGGAACAAGCTAATCAGGCCACGCAGACATTGGCCGAAGCCGAACTTCACGGGAGACTGGAGGAGGAAGCCAGTCACATTGTTGATAGTGTCATGGAGGAAGCGAAAGCGATTGCTAAACGTGATAATATTGAAACCAAAGAAGAAAGTAGGCAAGGTCGTGAGGAGGCCGAAGAAACTCCAGAAGTAGATATTCCCTCGCTTGAGAAGACTATAGACGGGGAAGCGCCCAGTTCTCCAGTTGGTAGTACGACTTCGCAAAAGTCAAAAGAAGATTTGAAGGAGAAACCACTTTCGCCACCAGGAAGCACCAGTTCCAAGCACGATCTAAAACAAGAACCATCTGCCATTGAAACAACTGATGTAGAAGAGGAACAGTCTTCTGTTGTTGAAGGTGTTGATTCGAAGAAGAGTGCCGAAGAAACTCCAGCCTCTCCAACTGGAAGTCGTGGTTTCGAACAAGACCCAGATGTGGAAAAGTAAATAAATATATTTGGTATATCTTTTGAACACCGAACGCCATTGTTTAAACGTCTGTATTTAAAAACGCCGGAACTGTGATTGAATATTGTGTTCCATAGACCGTCCATGTAATTGTTTAGCAATTTTTATTAACACGAGTGCCCCGCATACCGCTCCCGAATATTCGCTTTATATTCTATAGATAAAGTGTGCTTTGTTTTTATTGCTGTTCTCATCAACTGTTTAAAGGTCAACGGTTTACCTTTAGACGTTTTTCTCGCCGAACTGTGCTGTAGTTTAAATTATGACTATTGTGTAAAGCTATTTACATATCTTGCCGTTATTCGGTTTTAAATTGCCTATCTAGGAATCCTATTTCTCTTCAAACCCAATTTCAGTTATATATTTTCTGGACCTACTTGATACAAGTTTGAATTAAGATTACATTTGCTTCTGGCTCCAGTCTAAGAACATCAGTATATATATAACCCCTTTTGCTGAGACTATATGTAGTTTTTACAGTTTCACTACACGAGAACAAATAAACAGAATTTTTGTAACATGGTTGTTATTTGCGTATAGTCCTTCAGAATAATTAAAATAAATAACAATTTTATGAGTCTATAAACAACTCAACAAAAGAAATAGGATGGGCTATTATTTAGATTTATTTATAGGTAAAACCGATACTGTACCGCGTCTTGGGTATTAGTTTATACTCAGTTCATTTCAGCGCGTCTTAGCCCTCTTCAGAGCCGACTATTTACCATTCACTAGAATTCTAATGTTATCGATTCATTTTAATCTCCCCGTCCTCTACTTTCACTGTAGCCATCATGACCAAGCTGACACCTCTACTCATCCAATGGTCATACTTTATTACTTTCCTTTTCTTGACTATCTCCAACCAGATTTCCTCTTTTGGAACTCTTCAAGTATATCTGTTCCATTCATTTGTCTTCCTCATTTGTCCTCTCTTTCCTCTTTCTTTCCTTATGTCCAACTTTAATATACTGTATATCCAACAAATGCTCTATACATAAGAGATTCCGTAAACTTTACTTTAAAACCCTAAATCAGGTCGCCTTTGATTCCCACACTTGTGGTAAGTTAATTGTGGCATTCTTTGCAATCTCCAGTCAAATCTTGATTTCTGTGATGTTGCAGATGTCCTCTTCTGATGTGATGTATGGTCTTTCCTTCTCCGTGCCCTATAGAGACCTGCGTTATTAGTTGATTTGAATTTGAATAGAGATTAGGCAACAAGAAAATGTTATAACAATTAAACGCGTCATTTGACATACTTGTTGGATTTTGTTTCCTATAACCCCAGCCCGACCCCTCGTTATCGGCGTAAGTCACTGATACAGCTAAAATGAGGCCTCAACTTTGGAACACATGAATATTTCCTGACGATTTTGGCGAATCAACAGACCTATATTTCGTCTATACATTGGCTGAATATGAAAGAGTTTGGGCCAAAGGCCCGTCCGTGAGACCCAGCCAAAGTTGGTAAATCTGTAAAAAAGTGAATAAAATGGTCTGGGGCCTGAGGTCGTACACAAAAATTTCGACATGCCCCGATGAAATCAATAGCTGATATGTTCATTTGAGCCCATAAGCTACACAACTACATTAAAAAACATCATAAAAGTTGGTCCTTACTACTAACTCATAACTTTTTCCCCTGAAGGCCAATTAAGCTGAAATTTGGCCAGTAGTCCTACCTTGACGGCCACTAGGCCTGTGCAAAGAATTAGCGAAATCTGTTCATTTAAACAAAAATGAAAAAAAGGGTCATTTCTAGTTGTGAGAATAGGGTTAACCGGAAGACCATCTCCGATTGACTTGAAAATTTGGTCAGGCATGCCTCGTCGGTCCTTCTAGGCTATAGCGGAGCAAACTACACAATAAAAAAATTCCGGAGACAGGTCATGCGTAACCCAATGTCAAAATGGGACTTTTTTGTATGTAGCATACTGTCGGTCCCTGAACGATCTTGATAATTTCTAATGAAAAGCTTCTAAGTCCAGCAACACTAACTTTCCGGAAAGTTTTAGTTTAATCGCGCTTCATCTGCGCGCTCTAGGGCCAGAAGAAATTTTTTTCAAAAAAAAATAAATCAAGTGTGAAAAAAGGTGAAAAGTCAGATTTCAATAGCAGATTCGATAGTTTTATCAAAACCTGGTCTAGAAACATTCATAAAAGTCATATGATAGATTTATAGGCAATTATTCTTATGTCTAGAGTTGGTCAAATTCTCAGTTGATCCCCTATATGTACCTTCTAGACTCTGAAGTCCGAAATCGTGTTGTAGCAGTCCAATAGGACACAGATTTATCTGTTTTTTTGCATGTGCAATACTCTATAGTTATGAATAAACTTCCCATTTAACAATTTTTTCAAAAGTGTCCAGGGGCTGCAATGGCCAAACACGAAAGCGATGATGATGATTATAACTATGAATTTGGGAAAATTTGGAATTTTGCAAGTTGTCCGGGATGACTATACAAAGGTCACACATATTGTTTTTATAAACCTGTTACTCAGAAAAAAGTTAGAGCCCAAAAGGAAAAAAGGCTCCACAACCATCTCATGGAAAGTTTTATGGAAAGATGCATAATATTATGGAAAAACGACGCCTATTATGGAAAGATGCCGCATAATATGGAAAGATGCTGCATATTATGGAAAGATGGAGCGTTTTATGTAAAGATGGTGCATTTAATAATTTTGACATCTCTCAGCCACCATACATAATGAGTAATAGAAATGTGTATATTTCTTACAAATTATCAAATATAATGGTAAAAAGTGGTTGTTACATATAATAATCAGATTACGCGTTATATTTAATTTTTTATTGGCGTATACACTGATCTGATATCGCTGACGATTTTTAATATATCCAATGACTAGAAAATATTATGCCAAGCTTCTTTGCTCTACATAAAAATATGCTTAAAAATATGCCACTATGCAGATTTTCTCACTTATCATTGTGCTAAAATGTGCAAACTCAAAACAAATACACTACAATTTTAAACTTGACATTAATTTTTTTGTATGTGGAAAAATTATCAAATTTTATGCCAGGAAGCCTTTGGTGCTTTAAATATGTGGCCAAATGCCCAGATTTTATGCCGGGAAAAATAAATTATACTGAAATTTCCCATGAAAAGTGCCACCATCTGCACTATGGCTTACAAGTATGCTTATTCCCTTATTAAAGTTATAAATTAGTTTAAATGATATAATGTAGCATTTATTCAAATGCATGCAAGATAGCTATATTAAATGGTCGCCACTATTCGTCGAAAATTTCGATGAATAAAACAAAATTTTATTCATCGAAAATGATTTGCGACGAATAAAACAAATTGCTATTTGTCGAAAATGATTTTTGATGAATAAAATGATTTGTTATTCGTCGAAAATGATTTTCAATGAATAAAACGAATTGTTATTCGTCAAAAATGATTTTCAATGAATAAAACAAATTGCTATTCGTTGAAAACGATTTTCGATTTTTGAAAGGAACAATATATAATCATAAATTCTCTATGTTATCCGCAGGGTTGAGGGGGTCACCCATGCTAAGTTTTGTCTCGCTGGCACCAACGGTCCGGCCGCCTTCTGCCTAAAACGGCCATTTCACACGTTTTCAGTCTTTTTGACCTCGACCTCGACCCCTTTACACCAACCCCATGTCCCCGACCCCTTGACTTCGACCTCGGAGGTCGACAAAATAATTTATGATTATAATTATATCATTCCTTTCAATAATCGAAAATCGTTTTCGACGAATAGCAATTTGTTTTATTCATCGAAAATCATTTTCGACGAATAGCAATTCGTTTTATTCATCGAAAATCATTTTCGACGGCATATAGAATTTATGATTATAGGCCTATATCATTCCTTTCAATAATCAAAAATCGTTTTCGACAAATAACAATTCGTTTTATTCATCGAAAATCATTTTCGACGAATAGCAATTTGTTTTATTCGTTGAAAATCATTTTCGATGAATAAAATTTTGTTTTATTCATCGAAATTTTCTATGAATAGAATTTACGTATATAGACCCTCATCTGGAAATGGAATAATTGAAATAAACCACCAGACAGTTAAGAGAATAGCAGATCGAAGTGAGAAAGATGTGCTGGACATGGTATACTTTTACAATATGTCACCAGATGAAAAAATAGCTATTCCTTACAGTCACCAGCTCTTGGCATTTGAGTGGCGGTACCTCTTGCATGATTACGAATAAGAGGTTGTTAAGCAGAATGGTAGTGTTCAGATTGGACATAAAGTGCACATTAAACCTCCTAATTCATATTGCACAACCCCTTAGCCCAGACGTACTATCACTGCATGATCTCGTAAGTCCGCACATGGTAGAAGTTGACTGTGTGTGCCTCGGCACATTGGTGACATTTATGTTTCTGTTTCTGATGTTTCTATCTCTTCTGCTTACTAGTGACTTACATAGCATGGATTTGGAAGAGACTGGTGATGCATCTGCTCCTGAGGCCCCTGTGAGAGCCCGGTATGAGCGTAGGTTACCTACCTGGTTATGGGCTTTTGAGTTTAATGTTGATAATTTTTAGATCATGGAGAAATGTTATTCCTTTGCTCTTATTTTGTTGTGTTGCGCTGTATCAGCTGTTATTGCTATTAATTTTTGCTGTTATTCCCTCGAAGCCATGTATTTGGCTGATGTTTATTCAGTTAGTTAGTTA
>JAUYWV010154811.1:0-18585 GCA_032274565.1 Nematoplana nigrocapitula
TCGTTTTCGTGTGCGCAAGGGGGTGGGTGCTATTGTTCCGGAGCGTGGCTGCATATTACTACTGTTCGCAATAGATCTGACGGCATAGCCTCCTTCTATATAAAATATCTTTATTTCTTCCTCCCCTTGCTCTCGAGCTACGCAGTTTTCTATGCAGATGAGTGACTCACGCGCACATGACTTGATGCTACGTCACGTCATTGTTAGCACTAATTTTTTGTCGCAATAGGAATACTACTTGTAAGTACTCTACATTATATAATAGGAAATATTCGCAGGGCTTCGTAATCACCAGTATGTTTGCGCTAAATTGCTTTCGAAATGACCAACATGAGCTCCAAACACACCGCTCTCTCCGATTGAAAGTATAGGAGGAGATGGCGAACACACATAAGACAATTAATGAAATACTGATTTTTTAATAATTATTTACTGTAAATTCCATGAGTAAGAATTAACACTAACAATGAATAGATTTCTGAATTCCATGTTGAAATTTCAGAGAAAAATATTTAAGAGATGAACAGCATTATTTATCCGCAGGGAAAACCAAAGGGGAGCAAGTTGAAAAAGCGACGTTCTCGAGATGTTCAATGAAGCCAACGCAGTAAGTTAAACAACACATTTAAACCTTTTGATAAGTCGAGTTGTCACTTTCCGAAGAATTGCTTTAAACAAAAATATCTGTAAATCTATTTCATTAAAAAATGGAATTAATTTCAACTATAAGAAATCTATTTCAAATATACCCAACGCTTTGTAAATTATTTTTTAAATTAATTAGACCTATTAATATCAATAGTATATTAACTTGTTAGTCGAGACACACTTCGCTATACAGATAAATATATTCGATCAAAAATAACAACCATGGTCTACTTCCTGGTTCTAGATAAATCTGTCTACCTAATTCTGTTCCGAAATACATACACAGATAGATTACATTTGACGTCAGACCAATGTTTAAGTCGGACAGGGTTTCCAAAACTTCCCGCTTTCGCTGCTGAGGTCCTTGGGCAATTCAGAAGCCAGTGCGCCATCGTGTGCTTCTTTCATGTTGTTCATCTTCTCTTTATCTCGACGAGTAGAGAAATGGCGGTAGATCGATCTAGACAATTCGCTTGTTGCCAATAGGGGGATCCAGGATGCTTCGATTGATCACCCCACTTGGACTTTCGAGGTCGGGGTAGTGTATCCCCGTTATCATCGATCCGCAAACTCGTTGTCCGGCATGCCACAATGGCCGGGTGTCCAGGCCTTCCCTGACCATCCAGGAGATGCCGGTGCTATTATTCTAATTTGCCTCCAGTGGGACTGACTGTCGGGGCAGATGACTTCTGTCAAGACCGGCCATTCCGGTTGTTATTCGCTTCTTGCCATTGATTTTTGCCTTCAAGAAACTGGCCTTGCTTCTCGTTTCCGCTGATGATATGTCCAAACTCTTCTTTTCCATCACTTTCTTCAATCGAGATATGTCCTCTCTCGCCATGCTTAGTATTTCTTCATTAGTTTTTTCTATCTTTTATCAGATGGTCTAAACAGTCTTCTGTACGTCCACAATTCGAAAGCGTTGATCAAATCCATCATCTCTTTATTTAACGTCCACGACTCTGACGTGTTTAGTAATGTGGAAAAACGATGTTAACAATTCAGCATTCTCTTTCAAAGCCCTAAGCTAAGAGTCCTCGAAGTTAGCACATCTCTCATCTTGATAAAATTTCTTCTCGCTATTTATATTCTCACCATCACTTCGCTGTCACTTTTACCATCATCTGATATAAATTGCCCGAAATATTACTTGTTCAAGTAACTGTCCGTCAACTGCCCATTTCACTCTGGGAGTATCCTCGTGGCTGACAACAATTAATTTTTTTGTGTTTTACATTCCTTCGGAGCCCACATTCTTCATCTGTTGTTGTTTTTCCTTTGTCCACTATTTTTGTATGGCTTCTTCTGTTACTGGTATCAGTGCGGTATCATCTGCAAATCTCAAGTTGTTATTATTTTCTCTCCCAATGATACAGCTCGTCACTCTCCCCAAAGATGCTCTCTGTATATGTATGTACATGGATTGAATAATTTGGGCAAAAAACACAACCTTGTCGAACACCTCTCTGACTGAAATTCATCTGATAGACCTCCTCCTTCCAGCCGGCACCATAGTTTCAACGATTATATTACGTTTATGGTCATCGACGTCCAATCCAAGCGCAGCCACTTAAACACGTCATTATCTTCTGATTGAATGCGCTGTCGAAAGCCTTTTCATAGTCAATGAAACACATGATGTGGTTAAGCGCCCCGTAATCGTGCCGGTGTAGGGCAGCCGCATCACCTCTCGTCAGGTCAGGAATGTTGGTCTCTATGCTCCAGTTGCCAGGTGTGTTTCGCGAGGGGCATTCGGCGAAAGGAGGTACTGGTCCACTGATTTGAATTTTGACATTGATACTGTCGATAATCGACTCTGCAGACCGCCTCCAGGTTTGGCGGTGAAGCCTATACCGAGTGGCTCCTTGTGCTTAACCCTAACCCTAACCCTAACCCTAACCCTAACCCTAACCCTAACCCTAACCCTAACCCTAACCCTAACCCTAACCCTAATGCCTTTCCTTGAGGGTAGTTGTCGGGGAGACTAATTGTCTTTTCATATGCCGGACTGTAGTTCGTTTGCTGTGGGTAGAGTAGCTCGGGGTTCTTTTGGCGTGGATTTTACTTGACCTGAGGTGATCCTCAGGGCGCTGTTTGGTGCTGCGTTGTCAAACACACTCACTGTTCGGAAGTGGTTCTTCTGTCAGCCCCAATCCCCCGTCGCTAGGTTAGTCAGCAGTTTGTATCTCTACTTCACCTTCGTCGTTACGCTGTACACGTGTATGCCCAATAACAAGGTCCGGTCGAACCAACAGTTGCGATTGAGTAGTTCAAATGGGTTTTTGGTTGTTCCTGATATTTTTCTTATCTACGGCTATTTGGGGACTCGATTTGGTCCTCATTCGCAGAAATTCCATTTCTCCTACTAATAGTCAGAGTCTTGACATAGGCAGAAGTCATAGAGTCCATCTCCCCCCGCTGATGGTCAAGCTTTCACATCCATGCAACTTCGTGGACCAGGCATCACATTTCAAAATCCGTTATCGAGTTTTTATCGTCACACTTTACGATGAAGGTGCCCGGTCCATCATTCTGAACGTTGTCTTAGCGATATCGATTCGTTGGTTGATTTCCTCGTCCGATTTTGCAAACTGGTTGACTTGTTCCAGCACTTCGCTTTTAACCACGACTTTGCAGTTCCGCCTCGTTGGCGTTTTCGAGAACAACACCATTACAAACTACATTTTTGTGATCAACAGCAGTCAGGTCTTATTTGTTTTTGTCAAAATGTTTGCATAACCTTTTGAATAAAACACAATACTTCAAGATCTAGTCCTCAAAATTGCTGTACATACATCACTTTGCAGAATATTCGATAATAATTTGATCTGTACTCAAATATTTTCGTAAGTTAAACAAAACATACTACTGTAAAATTTTAAGTAGTATAAAGCTTTATAGCAATAATATTAGTTGAACAGCAAAATCCGTTAAAAATATTCATGCGTTTGGACAATTTGAGAGCTTTAGTTATAGGAAAAAAACAATAGAAAACGCTTTTAAATTTGAAATTAAGAAACAAAACACCAGCAAGAGGTGAAATGGATATCGTATCATACTTTTCAAATTTATTCAGACAATATTCTGTCACTATCGATGCTAGCTAGCTAGCTATAGGTGCAGGCGAGGAGAGGTGAAGAGTGTCTGCGTGTGTTGAGGGTGTCAGAAGACCGCGAAAACCCTAATTGCACACAACTATAAACTTTTCCCCCGAACCAAAGCGGTCGTCAGTCTGCTGAAAGCATCCATTATCGGCCTAATGTATGCCTCACCAAAAGCCATCTCCATAGATCAGCTAGCATCCCGGGGAAGAAAGGGCGTACGTATGACATCGCCCTATAGCCAAAGCAAGCGTTGGGAAGGAACAGTATCAGTGGCAAGTCATAATACTGTTGTAGATGGTTGACTGTGTGCATCATTGGTAAAACTACGGGAGAACCACAAAAATTGAAATTATCACAAAGCCTTGGAATGGCAGTGGAACAACACGGGAACTGAAATTGAAAGTGATAAGAGGCAGGTGAAACACCACTAACGAAAGCAGCATTAACTATCAGTCAACAGTTGCGATTGAGTATAGATCAACTGAACTAACTGCAATATCGAAAACTCAGACTGTTAAGTATATAAACGTGCGCTTGGATCATTGGGAGCAATATCAAAGAATTGATTTCGGGGAGTAACAGGGAGAGTTGTCGCTGAGGCAGAATTGCAGAATTGGCAGAATTACAGTTGTCCGGAATTTGGAGAGAAATATTCCTACACTATGATGAGTGGAGATATAAGATATCAGAAAACTCCAACTCAACTGGCTGCGTGAAAAAATGTGGAACACAATTAGTCGATACTGACAAATTTTACGATTATGTGTCAATAGCAGCTATCGAGTATAACGGTTTGGCCCCAAAATTCATACACATTGGACTCACTGAGAGACTTCGTGATAATAGCAAATGCTCAAAAGTAGATTTGCCCTTTTGTTTTTGTTTTTTGCTACACGTTTATTAATTATCCTTTTCTCCGTCTTTGTGGCATCAATAAGAGAACACAGACGGACACTAAAAAGTAATGAAAGAATTGTACGGCTATTTCGAAACATTTTTAATAATTTCGATTGTGTGGCTTCACTCACTGCTGTTTTTTATTCTTGTGACCTACTCTAAAAATGGGTTTAAACAAAATACAGCAAATGTTAAGGTAGAAGAATTTATCAGGTTTTAACCTGATAAAATATGTCGAATTAGTCGACATGTGAACTTATACTACGCTATACTGTACACTCCAATTTGTCTACAGTGAAATACTCGTACACGCGTATATTGATGATCAATACTCGTTTTAGGGAATCTTTTGCGCTGTATACCAATTTGCTATCAGGCAGTATATCTCTTGTTTAAATAAACACTAGACGCAAGGCATCTCTCAACGCAACGATCGACAACACAGTTTATAGGCGGAAAAGTCATCATCATCAAATTTCTTATATATGGAATTCAGTTCTGTGCCACATAAAGTGTTCGAGTGATGACGTGGCTAGATGTCTGAAAGACCTCCTGATTTTCAACAAATAAAAATGATCAGTAAAATACCAAGAAATGCGGTCAAAGGACAGATAAAATTTGTGCTAAGCGCAATGTTCTGTCTATACGGGCAGATCGTAACTCCTGGAAGTTGCAAATTCGGTTACAGCTATTTTCAATGTACCTCAAGCGAGTTAATGATTCAGACCCCAATAGTCCAATGGCATTCCTATTGTATAGATAATCAGGTCAGGTCGGGTCGTGACTTAGTTTTCCATAAAGAATTTACTCCGGAAGAGGCTATTGTTCAACAAAATTAGCCAATTATGAACGTTGTGGACATTTATAGCTGAATCTTTTAGGTCATCTTTTAATGCATTATTCTAAAGTGTGGCTGCTGTGGTATGAGGTTTCTTTTCTACATATTATCACTAAATAATATCGTCATACCATTTAATATCCAAAATTACGCATAGCAATTTTCTCGGGAAAGTATCAATTTCCATATTGATTATTTGATTTGTTGACCAGATTTCTGAATTAAATCAAAAGACAGGTGACACCTATAGCCGTTTAATATCATGATTTTTCTAATGAAATGTATTAATTTATTCGTCTAAGATACGGTGATGTTTCTATTGGCAATATATTCTTCTGTTCCGGGTGTTGGTGACTAATATCTTGTATACTAACTTTCAAATTTAAGTTCTTGGTGTTCAGGTAATGCAAAATATTGGTATTGTTCTAACACGTTTTCTTTATTCGTGTACGACTTGACGACACATTGTATCGCCTTTAGTGGCTTGGTGGAATTAGTATAACGGATAATGGACGACTTTCAATAATTACAATTTTAGATAGACTGTTACTGTTTAATTATTATTTGACCAATCCAAAGGTAACGAAATTGCAAAACGGAACTCCCATAATAAATAAGTTTTAATGCTAAACGTACTCGGTTTCATACAACATTCCAAATTACCTTTATTGGAGTATAGTGCAGATAATAATTTGGAAATGAAGGCGAGTGTGTAATGATATGTACTGTAAGTAGCGTTGATCCGGGATTGGATGGGATCAGGCGGTGCACCCGTCAGAAGATCCGGATATCCCGCTGTTACGAGGCCACCCTTACGGAATCCTCCATCAGCAGAGGCGGGACCCCCGACCTAAAGGCGTGCAGTTATTTTTGTTGCCCCTAACCTACAAAGATGTTGTACTGCAGTATGTCAGCTGTCCAAATTCCATCTTTAGAGGAAATGAGGAAGATCTGTTCTACAAACGTGCACCAAGTGAAGAGATTGGTTGAAAGGTGTAGGTGAAAGACACGAGTCAGAACGAAAAAGAAATTTGAAAGACATTTGCACCCATATGCAGATAGTGTTCACCTATGCCTTCATTGGCGATTTGGCGTTGCCCTAAGTCAACCGGCAGATAAAAATGTTGAGTAGTGAGTGACCACTCATAAAGACATTGCTGTGCATATAGCCATGGCAAAAAACGATGATGTAACACCTCGAACTCTGGAAAGATTGCAGGCTTCAAGTTACTCTCAACTTCAAACTGGTGAAATCCTCGAAATCTCTCAAAGAACTGAACATAGAGAAACGACTTCTTCAAAAACGTAAGCTTAGATATACTTCGGACTCATGTATTGTAGTAAATATTAATTAATGAAAACCAAAGTTCAAGTGAGAACTGAAGGAACACATCAATCAAGGAAGACCAAAAATGCAATATACTGCTAATATTCGAGAATGGACAGGAAGATCGCTTAGCTGGTGCTCGCATGCTGCTATTGACTGGAAAAGATGGCGCGCAAAGGAGAAGGCCTACGATCAGAAATGACCACGATAAAGAAGAAAATAATAATAGTAACTAAAAATGTATTTATCGCCCCCAAGTGGTTCCCCGAAAGCATTTTGGTCTAGACACGTCCCTGATGTCTATTATGTCACAGCGTTGTTCATTTCATAAAGTAAGGAATGACATAGATTTATCGACAATGTGGTTGCTATGGAAAGCCGTATATCGTTTTGTTTAAATGCAACGAGTTTCGATTTGGTCGATCCCTACACTTTTACTAAACGAAGATACGAAAATTCCAGGTTTTGGCCGGCTATGTAGTGCTATAAACTGAAGTACTGTAGTCAATATTTAAAGGCCAGAAAGTCAAATTTCATTCATTTTCGATGGAGTTTGATAGGTAAGTGCACAGTAGGGATACTCTGTGGGTAATTGATTAATAATAATAATTTATGATTTAATAGGCTTACAATTTACAGCGTTCATGAATTATTATCTAATCATCTAGAATGTTTTCACTTTTGCTTCTAGTATCTTTTGCGTGTAAACAACTAGTACACCTATTTATTTCGAGTTTTAATCATTCTTTACGAATTTTTTCGAAATATAGTACCTTTTTAAATATTATACTACTTACAAAGGTTAGGGACTGAGAAGTGAATAACGGTTTATCTCTAAAAACATTTTTAGCTATTTAAAATTACTGCCATTAAATAGAAAATAATTATTCTAGTCGAGAGTTGAACCACTGTCTATCCGTACTCTATGGGCCATCCTATACCTACATATCAAGTAAGGCACCATCCAAATTCGATTATTTGAACGTATCCGGTTTTACTATGGTCAACCAATGACGTTAATCTATTGATTTCTCTATGACTGCTGCACCTCAGTGACTATTCTGACAAAGAAATAGGTCAGCTGACATCCAAGAGAAGCTGTCAAATTGCGCGCAACTTAGCGGAAAGCTGAAGAACAATCTATTTTTTCCTGACACTCGATTATATTACAAAGGAAATCAATAAATGCAGTCTGCGCAATTCTCCTATTGATTAAATGTCGTAAAGCAACAGCACCGGCCGTCAGAAGTGAAGCTTTGTTGCCGGAATGGAATTTTCCATCAGGTAGAATCACGATTAAACAATGCCTATTTTACAGACTGCTGTTCACTTCATTTATTTTCAACCAAACCTGGAAGTTTAGTTGCCATACTTTGTTTTCAACTTCAATAACCTTTCCGCAACAATAATAGTGAGGATTTTTTCTGTTTCATTTTTGATGGCTGGTTAGATAGTTGGAACATTTATTCATCATTAAAGAATTATTACATAAAAAAGCATTTTTTAAAAACTATGTATCCGGCAACTGCATAAGCTTTTCACTTGCAAAAATATATATTAAGGCTATTGCTTGTTTTTGTCTTCTTAGCAGATGTGTCGTCCACATAGCAATCGGCTACTGCAAAGCTCTTACACCTGACGTGCTACCGTCTTCGGATTGAAGATACCCCCCTTCTGGATTACCTACAGTGCTCCATGAATAGGTTTTTTCTTAGCTTGTCTAACGTTACACGTGTACTCAAAACAAAGTTGTCCATTTCCTTTGCTAAAACTTAATTTACGAAGTTCATGTTAGTTTCCAAAAGCCACATCACAACTACTGACGTATTGTTCCTAATGCCTTTCGACAAAGAACCCGCCATGCATTGGAAAAGTGATATAGTAATGCTCTCGAGATTTCACGATGTAGCTTTAAGATCAAATCAAGCTAAAAAACACATGTGGTCACTCGTGACTTGTGTAATTATTTGGCGAAGTATGGTTTGGAATTATCTCTTATGCAGACACTGATGCACAGTGAGTCGATGTACATATTTAAACCTAGAATGACTTCCGTTGATCATTCATTGTTGTTTTTTCTTGTGAATGGTATTGTTTCCTGGTAGTCTAAATTACGTTTCAAATTTGCTTATGCTGAACGTTCCGGTGATTCGAAACTGAATAGTCTTCATTGAATTATAATGTTGTTTAAGTGCAGTATGGTTAGGAATTCCTGTTTATCCTAAGCCTATAGGGAAATAATCCATGACAGAAAAGACAATATCCAACAGCACACTAAGTAATACCCATATAAATCGGAACGCCACACCAATTTGTTTGACAATTTCAAACAAAGTGGTGTGGCATTCCGATTTCTATATGGTACTACCGTATACCATATATACAGGAAACAATTGACTCATATACAGCTATTTACGATTTCTTCGAGATGAATATTGTGGTTAAGCCTTAGTCTTATATCAATGAAATATAAGGCAAGTCGTTGGCAAGACGGTGTGGGAGGTGGAATGGGATAACAAGAACGGAGATGAACATTGTTCTGTATCATTTCTCTACGGACTATACACATCCTCAGTTCCCGTTCTAATTTCTATGGACAACTTCGATCCATTGCAGCACCTTTTGTGAGAGAATATCCGGTGGAAAAGAACTATCCTAATAGTGCAGCACCATAATAATTAAGAACTAATGATGTTTTTCTGAAAGCAAAACAATATAGCTATTAAAAGTCAATTTACAGTTCAGGGAGCGTGGAGACATTTTTCAACAGACACTCATTCAACGGTGGGCGTCATACACACTTAAATTGTTCTAATTTATGTGTTCTTGTGTGTTTAAATCGGTTATTTTCTTGATGTACACACTTTTTGAATTTTACTTGATAATGCCTACTGGTATAGACGAAACTAG
Organism: Nematoplana nigrocapitula; assembly: GCA_032274565.1. NCBI lineage: Eukaryota > Metazoa > Platyhelminthes > Proseriata > Nematoplanidae > Nematoplana > Nematoplana nigrocapitula. The sequence continues at coordinate 9,725 of JAUYWV010154811.1, forward strand.
TTGCAATAAATGCTTATAAAAACGGCGTTCGTAATTATTGTTTGCTCGAAATTATTTTTGAAAAAGTTAATTTGATTACAAGTTCTCAATATATAAGCCACAAAAAAGTTATGTAGAAACATCAGGTAAAGGGGAAATAAATGCTAAGAACTTGTCAAATCGGAAGAATTGTCAATAGCGTTGTAGTTAGATATGTAACATATTTAGTAAGTCGATATCAAAAAATTATTAATTATTAAAAGGCGTAAAGACGCATAAAATGATATGATATTGCCACTTCAAACTACAGGAAATGTGTATTAAGTAAAAAATAAAACACATAATATATAATCAATTAACAAAGTTGTTAATCATCATTAACTGGTATAGACGCGAGAAAAATCCTGAACTGTTTTGAGGGTAGGATAAAATGTGTCAGAAGTTCCAGTAGTAGTACGTGTTTGCGTTTTGTTTAAAATTGAATACGAAGAGAGATTTTCTGTAACGTTTCTATTCAATTCCTCATGATGTCACTAAAGTACCTGACCTTTTCTTGATCTATCAGTGCTACTAGAGATGTTGGCCTACCCACGTTCTCCTTGACGTAGTCAATAGTTCTTTAAGCAGTCCAGGAAGTGTGGACCATCGTTCTCCAGCTCCACATTTCAAACGCGCTGAAGTTCTACAGGTTACATTGATTCATTGTCCATGCTTTGCACCCGTACATTGTTCCTGGGTACATGTACACTGGGAATAAGTTGGACGACGTCCGAGTGTTCACCGTGCATCTTTTAATCTCTTTATTGAAGCTGGCTACCAAGGTTTGGCGCAGAAGGTAATAGAAGACCTAGACGTCTCGCAAAGTCGTGGATCGCCAACTGGAGACCCCAATCAATGACATTTTACCCAAATTATATTGCAAATTCTAACAGCTTTATCATTCAAATTTTGTTTCAATATCTTCGCTTCAGGAGGCCGCGGGAAAAGACTCCTTGGTAGACTATAGAGTGAGTCAATGGACAGTGCGCATAGGTATAGTGAAGAACTTTCATTCATTTGTTTTGAAAACAAATATAGGAAATAAGTGCCTTATTAAATCACCAGATACTCCATCGCTCGCCTGTCACTGTCAATGTGTGCAAAATGAAAATGGACACGCAACAAATAACAAAAAAGAGGTTGTATAGTGGAAAAATAAAAATCCACTAAATTTTGTATGTCAAACCTGTACGCAGTATGTGCACACGTTTCTAGACTTAGATTAGGAGCAGGAGGTTATACTGCTTGTGATAAGTCCCCTGAACACAATGAAGGTCTCCCTATAATTTCACACACACACAACTTCTAATTTGTAGAGCTACGAATATGAGCGCCTCTATTTGATTTATTTTTTATTACTATGAAAATAGAGAAAGTACTGAAAAATAAAAAGGCTTCAAAATTATAAATTGCGTCCGACTTTTATTATTACCTAATATAGACTTCATGTACACTACATTTGACAAATGATTTGATCGCTTGAAATGCGAATGCTTGGCAATCTACAATGACATTGACTTCCTTTACTGTAACTGAGAGCAGCTAAAGCCGAGCAGATGTATATAACGAGTCACCTTAAAGAAGGAGAGAAAAATATTTGACTGAAATTAGTTGAGAAAAATGCGGAGTACAGCTATATAGTAAAGGGAGAGGAATGGGAACAGAAGTTACAGCAAAAGCAAAACTGGGTACGGTGGAAGACAATACATTTAATGATGGAAACCAAGATCTAGCTAATAAGATAACGTGGTAAGCATATTTGTCTATATGTATGCGAAGATGGCCAGTATCAGAGGAAATCAGGAGAAAGATTGGGGCTTTGTATGTTGGTAACAAATAATAATAACCAGAAGAAAAAACACGTTTCATTCAGCTATAAATAGAAATCAAAAGCATATCTAACGACACCGTTGGCAATAATATAGAGTGGACATAACAGCAAAGCAATTTCTTCTTCTGTAGATGTACAAAATGAACGTCCCATGTAAATTCATCAGAGCATGTGACCACAAGAACTTTCAAATTAGTATTTTGGGACACTATGTAAGAACGTGAGGATATAGTCGCCGTATTTCTTTTTATGATACAACATGTTTGGCACAATACAATCACATGGTAAATGCTCATTCAATGAATTTGCGAATGTAGAAGATATCAAGAACGACCGTTATACGAACTTGTCAGGATGATATTAAAGATGGTCTGGACAAAGTCAACTCAGGTTAGCCATACCACAGAAATACAACGCTAACTACTGCATTATACAATGTGGAAAGAAATTTACTGTAGATAGAAAAGATCAAACAGTGAAGAAAAGTTTCAGGAAGATTGTCGAATGCTTTGTCGAGAGAGAAACACGAATAAAAGCGGAACTTTAAGGTTGTGTACCTTTAATTGCTCATTTATTATTTTGTTTTTCGTGTAGTTGAGTCGGAGACAAAAAGAACAGAAGAGGATCATGAGAAGTGGCGGGGAAAACGAAGGACGTACAGTAAGAGAAAGGATGAAGAGGCTCAACCGCACGGCCCATTGCCATCCCAGTATCCCCTTCTCTCTTCGCCGCCGCCCCGTCGAATTATCAGCCGGCGTCCAGCGCTCCCCATTATTTCAATCCTCTAGTAGGGCGGACTCGGCCAAGAGTTGCTCCTGTCTCGAATGGCGGCGGCTCGATTAAATTGGATTTTCCCATTCTATAAAATAGACATTCGCCTTTAAATAAGCCGCTTGGTCACGCCTGACTGATCATCCAATCAGATTACGTTGGACGTCGTCTCGTCGCCGGGACCGAGAAAATGATCGAAGTCAACTCTGCTGCCGAGGGAAGAGTGAGAATGGGGAAGAGAGAGAAAGAAGAGGGTCGGGCTTGAAAGGCAAGGACACACACGGGGGGACATATATCGATTGTTGCATAACAAGAGAGGGATGCGCTTCTACCGTATACTGTAGATTGCCCCGAAAAAGAACGTCGACTGAGCAGCAGCTGAGTCCAGAAGAGCTGGCGTGATTTGAACTCGGCAACGGCTAAAGGAAAGGCGATACCCTGCCGCGATCCCAGCCTACACGTCCAGATGGGATGGATGTGGGGGACTGAAGGAGCGCAGCAAATACAGCACAGAGAAGAGAGTCAGTCCCCTTGCGTTGGTTTCTTCCCTTCACCACGTTCTCACCGCGCTTGCCTCTTAAGTAGTTGTTAAACTGGACTGTAAGTGGTCCCCTTATATGCGGGGGAGATTGACTACACTACACGGAGCGAGAATTGAGGAAGAGAGGGAAAGAAAGCGGCTGAAAGATGGCAAATAGAGTTTGCTCTGCACCAAACACCACTCCACCACAACTGCCAACTGGCACCAAAGTCTTCTCTGCACAGCCGGGGAGAATGGGGTTCGCTGGGGTGAGGCAGGCAGCAAGCGACTGAGAAATGGTGCTTGGCTTGCCTGAAAGAAATGACAATTAACTCCACAGTCACATAAATTGTCTCGTGTCTTGTAGCCGGCACGCTTCTCGTGCCAAAAAGGTGTTGTCCCCACCCTGGAAAAAAGCAGTAAGCACATAATTTCCAGTTCAATACCCTTCTCTACCAACGACCAGAAACCCACACTATACTTTAGCTGAAAGGGGAGATAAATTTAAGGTGTTCGCGTGGCTGACAACCAAACTACCCAACTTCTCATTTCGCTCTACATTTCTTAGTCGAAAGAAAGCGGCACAAAATGGTGCGCTTGGGCATTATTTTCCAAAATAGTGTGTATTTGTTGATAAAATTTGGGAAATGAAACAGTTATTCAACATAAACACCGCCTGGGGGGACCAGGAAGACAGTCCCAGAATCCCATCTTTGCAGTGATTCGCTCGTCTTGTGGTGACGGTATGGTTCAGTTAAGGAAGGAAGATCTAATAAGTCTATCATCAGTCACACTTTGACCATAAGGTGAGAGAATCACTGCAGAGATGGAGCTGGCAATGCTTCCCTCTCTACCGATTTGTCTCCTTGTGATTTTCCTTATTTCCTCGTATCAATGAGAGGCTTTCAGAGAAGCGATTCAGTGATGTCGATGCACATCCACAACATCAATTTTTATCCATTCAAAAACAACCATACTTGAAAATGAAAAGATAATGTAATTCAGGTGCTTTGGACTCAACCTAGAGTCATAATCATTTGTAAAGAAAATAAAGAAAAAACGGAGTTTCTATACTGTACTTGTATACAGAAGAGATCAATCGTGCTGCCGACATGAATCGATCTGAGCAAGCGATAAGCAATGTTCGACTCCAAATTGAAATAAAACGTTAACCAAATGAACAGCACGATGATCGGAGAACTGCTTAATGAAAGCAGCTTCAACAACAAGACGAATTTTAAAAATAATTACAATTATAAATAACTAGCAGTTGGTGCCCGCGTTGCTGGGCAATAGAATAGGGCACATGCCTAACACTAACCCTAACCGTGCCATAGTCTTTTGTTTTTGTGAAATTTTCTGTGAGAGATTTCTTTTTGCCCGAAACGGCCATTTCACACCGTTTTTAGCCACATTGACCTCGACCCCGACCCCTTGACCTCGCCCCCTATGTTACCGACAGGTTTGAGGGGGTCACCCATGCAAAGTTTCGGGTCGCTGGCACTAACAGTCCGGCGGCCTTCTGCCCGAAAGGGGCATTTCACACTTTTTTAGCCTCCATGACCTCGACCCTGACCCCTTGACCTTAACCCCGACCTCGGAGGCCGACCACACACCCCAATGTTTCCATTCAGTACATATATACATACAGACAACATGACAAATATATATATATATAAGATACGTTGCATTCTTCATCACTTGATCGGGTTGATTCCTGTCCGACAGCACGATTCAGTGGGAAAATCCTATTGATTTCTTCGGTACAAGTATAGTATAGAAACTCTTCTGTACCCATCCATGGTCATGAGTCTAGGATGAGTGGAAAGCTTTTAAAATACATCATCGTTTCATTTTTAAGTGTGGTTGTTTTTATTTGACTTTGAAAATTTGAAAATCGTGTAATTCCACCTTATAGACATGATGATTATCAAACTTTCAGATTCTAAACTAACATTTTGTCCTTTTTAAAAAAATATATATAATAATATTTCCGACACGAAAAACTATATAAAAAATCCATCCAGCTAAAAAGTATACAATACACTGGGCTTTCTCCCCGCCTAGGAGAACAAGTGTTTGGAGACCACAACGAATGAAGGAACGCGCGCGCAAAGTGGAGATAGTGAAAACCTGAGCATATATTACCGCTCTCCACTGCCTCTCCAAACTGCCTCCTACACCAGCGCAGTGTAGGCATTGCCCGAGGAGCTGCATGCTCACGTCAACGATAAACACCATATTAGATTTGCTCTAGTCAGACAATCTGGGCCTGGCATCTGGAGGCAATTTTGGTGGTGGAAATTAGACATAGAAAGACGATCGAGGCTTCGGAGGAAGAGGGCGATAGGGAGGAGGGTGGTCTTCACCCAGTCTTCTCCTGCGCAAATTTGAGTAGAGTATACGATAAACTGAAAATATTTCTAAAATGTACGAATGAGTCCAATATTGTCATTTTTGTACTATTATTATAGAAAAATAAAAAATAGAAAGAACAACAGGAATGACGTTTTTTAGATGCCGTATCTACACGCACTCACAAAGCGGTATCATGGTTCTGCTCCACGGGACCTCTCCCAACCCCCTCAGTCATTTCTGACGATCCCATCTCGACTCCCCCTCCCCTTATTTTATGAGACCACTCTTCATTTTCTGGCCACTGCAACGAGGTAACCCTATCCATGCCGGGCTATTTAACGCAGCCAGGTACGGGGGGAGGGTGTGGCTGATTCGGCCCCTCTATTGAAATCTACTTTAGGAGTGTACTATAGTAATGAAAATTGGCTCCTAAATAAATCAAGATGATCTGCAAATGACTTTGCATATACATTTTTTTTAGAAAAAATAAAAACGTTACAGATAATTTCATTTTTTGAAAGTACATAAAAAGTGAAACTTTTTTTTTAATTTTTCAATGTTAATCAAAGTACCGAGTGTCCAGGAAGTAACTGAACTCAAATGAAACTCATTAATTTTATTAACAATAGTATAAGACAAAACGCATTTCACGATTTCTGAACAACTTGATGGCAACCCAAAATCGCTAGCAGCCGTCAACCTGGTAATTGCAATAACACTGACAGAAGGTGTTCAAAATGAGCACCATTTCGGTGGGTCACTTGAGGCAGGCGCACGTCACGCAGATTGAGGTTGGCATTCTTGCACTCCTCTACTGTGAGATTGCTTGCCTCACGGATAATGGCCGCCTTGAGGTCATCCAGATTCCGGGGCTTGTTCATGTATGCGCAATCTTTGGTGCAACCCCATACAAAGAAGTCCAGAGGAGGTAAGTCTGGGGAGTTTGGTGACCAAATGTGGCGTGTCTTGAGGCTGATGACACGTTTACCGAAATGGTTGGTGATCCAGTTAAGGGCAACCCGTGAAGTATATGTGGCCTTGCGCTATGCTGCTGGAATCACACACTCTTCTTATTAACGTCTGGTCGATTCCGTAGATCTTCGCAAAACGGTTCAAGGGCCATCTCTATGTATCGCTCGTCCGTTAACTGTCATAGTGTCACCATCATCGTCTTCAAAGAAAATGGTCCGATAACCCCCCTTTCCGTAGATAACGACAAGCCAAACTGTAACCTTTTGAGAATGTAATGGCTTTTCCAAAACCTCGTCAGGTTGCTCTTTGCTCCAGTGAACGGCATTGCGGCTATTCACATATAACCATTGAGTCTGAAGTGAGCCTCGTCCGACCACCACACATTTAAAAAAATCCGTGAATGCCGGATAAGCCAGCTGGCCATCGTGAGCCGCAGTTGCATATGAGCGGGTGTCAATTTCTGATGAATATGAAGCCTGTATGGGTAGAAATGAATGTCATTTTCTCAAAATCACTTGAAGCGAAGACTTCTTCAACCTTTTAGCCTGTGAACGATGTCGAATGGATCTCTTGGGACTCTGAGGAACGGAGTCCTTTACTTGTTGAACTCTGCGTCTGTGCGCACATCACGAGGCCAACCAGGTGGCTTGAGCTTGAGGACAGTTCCCTTCGCCTTCCGTTTGTCGACTCAAAGCTTGATCGCCGAGTTGTTAGGCGATATGTTGAGACGGCGACGGTCAAGATTGAACTTCTTCAAAAAAGCAATCTGTGTGACATTGAATGACTTGTTATCAAGATAAGTAAATGAAATACTCGCTGCTCAGCAGTCCACATGATGATCAATTCTGTACCACTTTTCCCGACCAAAGCAAAAATTGTCTGCAGGTAATTGAAAATTAAGTTCAAGCAATTTCGAATGATATTAACTGACATTATCAAAACAATTGATCGATAGTATTTTGAATTTGAATTAATACAAATTCAATTCAAATTACCAGTATATTTTGCCATGTTATTGGACATATATTAGTACAAGTGTAACAGATATGGTTTGATAGCTTGCAAGTTATCGGGGTTTAGTTTAGTTCACGTTTTATCCTGGACAGCCTGTACGTATTATTTTTTAATACACAAATTTGACAAAAGTTGTAATACACTCAAAAGGAAAAATAGTAAGTTTTATTCAATGCAATGATCAATTCGACCGAACATTATAATGTTAATAATTAGGACATCATCAGGCAGACAAATTCACCACAAATGTAGCGTCCAATTAAGTCCAAATAAAACACACCATTAAACAGGCACGCAAGTTAACTCCAAAAGTATCAAGTCTAATTAAACACAGATGAGAAAATTAAATGGAGGAACAATTATTTAGAAAATATTCCGAATAAATGAGCTTTCTTAATCTATACACACTCAACCTATAGATTTGCAATATAGTTATATGCTAATTGCCAGTATAGTCATCTCACAATTACAATGATCTTATATTTTTACAGTTTTTGAAGTGTGTGAGGATACGCACGCTTTTGATAGTTTTCAAGAGGTCTTTTTCGCACGGTACTAATTACAAAGGCGTGTCAGTCTATGTTGTCATCAGTGATCTTAGTCTAGTTTTTATGCGTTTTACAGAAGAGAAGAGTGTTTCCAGAATTACAGCTGTCTGTGGGATGGTGAGCAATAACTGCAACACATTGTGCACCGGCGGAAAAATGTCTTTGTCACATAGTTCGAATGCCTCTGCCAGGTCAAGGTAACTATTTGCCTCGGTACGCATGTAGTTGCTGAATATCTCGATCCCACTTTCCTTCACAGAAATACCAAATATTGGTTTCAGAAGTTGCAGCGTTCCCACCACATCCAGGAAGGCTGCAGATGACATATGGTGCATATAGAAGCAGCTCTCATGTTTGTAGTTTTGTATGTTGTACTAACCGAATCGCGACTGCAGAAGACGAACATTTCAATATATTACGGAAAGAGAAGAATTCTAACCAATCTCTTGATTAGTCTCTCAGACTCAGTGACCTCAGTGCGCTGAAGAATGTCATCCCATCTATAATAATTGAATGTAATAATTGTATTACGGTATTATTTTTAACTTATTTTTTTAAATTTAACGTGCAGGATTGGAAAATACCGAAGTCATAAAATTGGCAAGGGAAAGGAAAGCTAAATATTTCGGACATATTAAAAGACATGAAGGGTTGCTAAAAGAGTTGCTTCAAGGAAAGGCCGATGGAAAAAGAACACAAGGAAGGCAAAGAACAAAATGGGAAGAGAATATTTCAACGTGGACCAGGAAGAGGCTGGGTTGGTGTACGGAAGCAGCTAGGAACAGACAGAAGTGGAGCCGTGTTGCCCTCAACCTCCGGACCGGAGAAG
>JAUYWV010154922.1:0-18582 GCA_032274565.1 Nematoplana nigrocapitula
GCCCGAGGGTAAAGCCAGACGCCTCCACGTGGTGCCCTCAGGTTGAAATAGCGAAATGGCTGGCAACTCCCCGGGGCCCGCAAGAGTCGTGATCCAGTGACTGAGTGTAAAAACTGTGGTCTACTCCCATCCTCTGGAAGGAGCTGGGTAAACAAAAAATGAATACGTAAGCTTGGTAGAAACGTTGGTATGCAGTGTGGCGAGCTGCACAACGAGTCCTGCAGATGTCAGGAGCCATTTTCTCCGACTTATCTTTCATTGAATTGTTGACAGCCTTTTCCAAAAGACCAGAGCGTTTTGGGGCTATTCGCAAAGAACTGGTCAATCACTTTTCTGACTTCAGACAGGTTGCATGGATATTTAGTACTGACTGTCTCTAATATTGATTACAAAGTAGTTGAATGCGCTTCTGAATGCGTCAACCGCTGGCCAGGGAATTTAATTTTACTGAATATAATTTTTACATCGGTCTGCCGGAAGGATCACAGAATTTCGGGAGGTATCAAAGCTAAAAAGTGACCTTTAGTCCCCATGAGGCAGTTCGTCCGAACGGGAACCCGCCCAACCTACGGGCCTGCATCTTATACTATAGACTTCATAAAATATTTTTTAGCTTAGCATAAAACACTGCGTTTTTGCATACAACACCGCGTTTCTGCATAAAACACCGTGTTGCTACAAAAACCACCGCGTTTATAATTTTGACATCTCTCGGCCACCATGACTATGACTGAACAAGCTATAAATTTTCTCAAAATAAATGTGACAAACGCCATTTCTACCGCTAATATACAATATTGTGTCGTGATTATTTACTGCATGTAATATTGCTGAGTTTCGCTCACATGGCAACTCGTAGGAGGACACAAAGACCAAGTAATCGATCGACAAGTGAATTTTGATTGGTCTGTGCTTCCTTGAGTCGACGCTGAATCATGATTTTGAGTGTTGACTGAAAGGCGTCTGTCTCGTTTATTTTGAGAAATAGTGTAAGAGTGGCAGTGCTTCCTGTACACAAATGTAATTGTTGTTAACGCAAATGTTTGGAAATAGGGCGTTACCAACATTTTGCAGGTCGTCACCAGAGCTTCTAAGCGCAAAAAGTACAATTCACTGCAAGAAACATGTTAAATCCGCATGACTTAAAATTCGAGGTAAGTTATAGAGTTTTAATATACAAACCCGTCTATTTAAATTAAAATCTTATCAAGTGGAATCAATACAATTACTGAAAAGGCAGAATCACGCAAATTTTATTTGCCATGCTCATTTGTTTGTTTAAGCATAAGAGATTGCAAATTACTACCGTATAACTATTTTTCTAAATATTTTTATACAATTGGTTGTACACAAAATTTCCCCCGTAATTATAACTTTAGCAATACTAAATTCTGAACAACTAGAATGAATTCATGGGTCAAATGATTAACTCAAAGTCTTATGGCAAAACAACCATTCTCTCCGCCCGTCATCCGACTTACCCCCGGTTCAACAGCCAAGCCGTAATGCATACACATGTAGAAGCGGGCCAGATAGACATTCAGGATACCATCGCGTCGAGAGTTGCAGAAAATGCGACAAAGAGCGCCACAGGCCTCCGCTCGGCCGTACTGGTAGTGGACGGGGTTCGCCTCGGAAGATCGATTGGAAATCACAGCGTCTGCAGTAGTGATGCCATGTAAAATGGTTAGCTAATTGGAACAATACACAGGCAAAACGTAGCAGACTGTCCGAAGCAAGTGAATGACATAATAAAGAATCGTTATCGAGAAAATACTAATAATAATCAGTCTATAATTTCTCAAAAGAATAGCAAAATCACGGCATTAAATAGCTCTTGAACCTTGTGAGGTCATTTTTGGCCAGTTGACCTGCCTATTATTATTCATGCAAATGGGTGATCTACTTACCAGTTAGGAACAAGGTATAGAGTGCTGATGAGGCCTAAAGAGGCAACAACACCAGTCCTAGCACTTTTCGACTTTGCCCGCGCGTACGACAAGGTGTGGCGTGACGGCCTGTTCCTAAAGCTGAGCAAAATGGGCTTCGGAAGGACTACGATCACCTGGCTACAGAAGTGGATGAGCAACATGAGGGCGTGCGTGGATATGGAGGGGAAAAGGAGCAAGACTCTTCAAGCAAGGCCTACCCCAAGTCTCGGTGCTGTCACCACTACTTTTCCTTGTCTACATTAATGACCTCCTGGAAGAGATCCCCGGAAGAGTGGAGGTGAGCGGATTTGCTGACGATCTGGGAGTCTGGAAGACCGGCAAGGAGACCACGAAGAGTGTGGAAGACATTCAATGGGCAGCCGATGTGGTGTGGAGGTGGAGTCAGGACTGGCTCATGACGGTGTCGGTCGGTAAGTGTTCGGCGATCCTCTTCAGCACAGACAGTAAGGACAGTGAGATGGCAAGAGTGAACAACATCATGATGGACGGAGAACAGCTGAGGGTAGACAATCGTCCCGCACTTTCCTCGGAGTGACTTTTGACAGAGGGCTGAGCTTTGACAAGCAGTGCAAGAAGGTAACAGAGAAAGCCAGGGAAAGGATCAAGATACTGAGGGCTCTTGGCGGGAAAGACTGGGGGTGTGACAATAGAACTACTAAGAGCCACCTGCATTGCCCTCATTAGATCAGTGCTGTTGACAGGACCTGCAGCGTGGACACCCTGGTTGAGCAACACGCAGTGGGCGAGACTGGAGAAAGTGCAACGGGAAGCCGGAAAAGCGATAGCGGGATTAGTGACGAGTAGCCCAACAGAAGCGGTACTGGAGGTATCAGGACTAGTGGAACTGAGGACCATCGCAGAAGGAAAGTGGTTGGTGGAGTTTGAGAAGAGTTGGAGGGCCGGAGAAGAAAACTCGAGGAAGGTACCACGGTTGAGAGAACCCTGGAGGAAGAGACCGGACGTGAGATTAGATATCAGAGGAAAGGAGCGATGCAGAGACTCAGGGAAAGCGAAGCGGACGTGACCCTTTACACAGACGTCTCAGTCAGTGAATGAAGGGAGAATGGAAGTGCAGCGTGCGTGGTGACGAGAGGCAGTGTGAACGAGCCGGAAATGGTGGAGAGCATCAACAAGGCAGCAGGCAGAGTGTGTTCCTCTTTTCAAGTTGAAATGGTGGCGTTGAGCAGGGCGCTGAACTGGCTGGCTGAAAACCAGAGAGAATGGAGAGTGGCCGAGATTGTGACGGATAGAGCTATCGAGAAGAGGAAGGCGAAGAACGTGTGCGAAATGGTAGACATGGTGAAAGAACAACTCGAGATGATCTCCGATGGAAAATACATCACCATCATGTGGGTCCCGAGCATAAAAATCGGATTTCTTTACATATAAAATAGCTATGCCGCGTAATCCGATTTCTATGGTCCCGAGCTACTGTAACATCAACGGTAATGAAATGGCGGATGCGGCTGCGAACGAAGCCGCATTGCTTAGCCAGGAGGAATTGGAGTACAGCTTATCCGGGGTGGCCAAGAGACTGCAGAAAGCCGCCAAGAAGAGAGTTTGGAAGAACGGCAGGTGTGAGAAAGTGTATGGCAGAGGAGTTAAGGAAGAAGAGGAGAGGGAGGACAGTATGGCGATGGCGAGACTGAGGTCAGGACACTCGTGGGAGCTGGGTATCTACAGAAAGAGGATTGGGCTTAGTGGGGAAGGGAAGTGCAAAAGATGTGAAGAAGAGGTAGAGTCTGTTGAACACGCCATCCAATGCCCAGCGGACTGGAACCAGAGGGAGAAGATTGGACTAACAGGGATCTGGGAGCTGGCAAGTAGACCGAGAGTGGGACTAGAGTAGTGGAAGCGTCAACGCTGTATGGAATGCCTCCGAAACAACAGCGGTCACACCCGTTATTGTCACTGTTTGTCAGAGATACTTTGTTGGGAATTTGATTTTTGAGGGTTGCCGGGTTCAAGGTATGAACTCAGCTTTCGTTGCGCGATTGACTTGCACTTCATTTTCTTAGGTTTATTAAAAGAATCTTTGAAAAATAATTAGTTTTCAATTAATGTTATTCGTGGTTTTGAATGCAAGTAAAATAGAGTATTTATAGTAGAAATATGAGAAAGGCATGTCAAAATTACTAAACAGATTGTTGAAGATAATAATGAAAAAGCCAATCCCACATCACACTGATCAATTACACAATTAATCTACGACACGTCCGTACTCAGGCTAAACTATGGCTCACAAAGCCATTTACAATACCTCAATGAGAAGCTACATTACTCTGAACATAAATCTTAGTCAAAGAACCCATAATACATGGAGAATCTAAGAAATAACTTATTAGAAACAAACTTATCTGTTCGCGTTGTTTGTTGTCATTCCTGGTCGAGGGGACTCGTCAGCGCCCCGACCTCTCGGTGACCAGCTTAGATCTGGCCTCTGGGGGCAACTTTATGTATTTTTACAATAAATCAAATTATTTATATATCTATTATTTATTTATTTTCAGGGCATTTTATGCATTGAATAGTCATCGGAATCGACAATTACAATCTAATTCGATATCGGAGGGCGAAGTGCTCTATTAGTTTTCTCTTCTATCTTTGTAGTCTTTCCAAATGTGCTTTCCAGTCAATTTGACTTTGTTGTAACTTTCTGGTTATTGCTCTTTGCTACTTTATTACTGACTTTCTTTTCTCGGGCGTCATCGCTGCTCGAACGGTCAATTATTTTATTTTAGAATCAACTTTCGAGCATGACACGAGTATATATATACAGGGTGTCCACAAAGTCCTTAGACAACTTCAAAAAATTATTGAAATCACAACTGAAGTTAGATAGTGCTAAAGCTTTTTCATAATAATAGGTAAATAGTAAAGTTTTTATTAAAATCATTAATAAATCTCAGTACAGTAAAATCTCTCTATAATTCGTCGTACTTTAAGGGACGGACAGGAAAAGTGCGTTATAGCGAGTTTAGCATGTATTATTTTCATGTACAGTAAAACATGCAGAAATTGTTAATCAATTATTAGGTGTATTTATTTTAGTGTATATTAGTTTATTTATTCACAAAGTGCGATTTAAAAATGAACATAATTGACTTTAATAACAGGACACATGCTAACACGTACACAATACATAATAGGTACATATATGCCCAAACTGTTACATAATCAAATATACACCCATACAAGCAAAACCTACTTTTGGAGGACCTATGTTAAGATCCCGCAACCCGAGGACCACTAGTTCCTGCAGTAAATATCATAACATTTTTATATGAATATATTAGTAGTGGAGTTGGGATTCCAAATATCACTTTACTTTTTATAAATTCGTTTTTACTTAACAGCTGTAGCTATTTATTCATTTTTGTAATTTACTATTAAACCGAGTACCTATATAATATTTTGTTTTAATTAACTTCGTCTGTTTAAACGATTCATTACAATAGAGGACACCATCGATTTCCTAGAGATTGGTGTGTTTTACGCGCCTACCGAGAACCCATTGTTAATTTGTTGAAAGCATTTATTGATTTCTGCCTGGATATAAAATACCAAACGTGTAACATAAGGCCCATACGTTGCTTAGTTGATATAAATAAGATAAAACGAACAACGCCCAAAGTATACAATTTAATATGCATAATAAACTTCAGAAGGGAAAATGTCCGTAAAAAATTACATTAAAAGATTTACTTTAATATAAACCATAACAAGGCAAAAGCTCATAATTTTCAAAAGTCCAATACGAGAGAAACGATCGTCCAACAATTTACAGAAAAAATCTAATCAAACTCAAAGGAAAATGTTCCTAAAACTAAAAGCTAACATCATAGAAATATAATAAATTTACAAAGGTCAACTTTGACTTACTTTGTACGAAGCAATCGAATCAATTACAGAAAAAATCACATCGAAACCAACTCAAAGGAAACTGTTTCTGAAAAGTAACTATAAAAATCTTATAAGGTCCAATTTGACTTAAATTAAACATCTTCCGAAATAATTGGCTACGTAGCGTTTCGCCTAAACATTGTTTATGCCGCTCATGATTATGTAATAGCTGGTGAAGGTGAAAACAGCTTCATAGAAATAACTGACATTTCGTTAATTCCAGTGACTTTTACATGTTTTGTGTATTCTTACTTCCACGTGTTTCACAAGTTATTAGACTAAACGTAGAAAAATGTATTACACGAAACAGGTTTAGGCGAAATGCTATGACACCAACCAATCAAATCTTAAGCTCACTGATCTTCATTCCCGCTGATATTTTACCGGAATCTTTCGCACATAGGAATCTGGCGATTTTAGTTAGTTCTAAATGCTGTGAATTCTGTCTGTAGTATTGGCGATGCACGTCAAAGGTGTGCCCCAAGTGTTCGGTGATCCAGCCTATTTGGTGGGAACTGAGATCCAATAACTGTAACACGGTGGCTACATATTTTCGAATTTTAGTCGCGGTAAACCTTTCTGGGTTTTCAAGTCCGTCAATTTCCCGAATGCAAGCCTTTATGCATGCATATCCGCGTAGATAGGTGTTCGAATTTAACTTTGCAAACACATATTCGTTTCTAGGTAGGGACGGATGACACGAACGGATTCTTCTTAGCGTGTCTATGGCCAAAACAACTTCTTTCGTCAGCAATATTGGCAAAACTTTCCCCCGTTTACCTTTTACGTACACCAACTGAAGAGATTTTGCCAGGTTCTTTTCAATCAATATCTAATTTTGCAGTATCTAAACCAGATCCCAAGTTTTTGTTGGTCAGTTTCTTTTCTATTTCAGTCCATTTTAATTTCTGCGGTTCTCCAGAGCGACGAGCATTGAACAGTATCAGCCGTGTGTGGGTAAGCATGGCTAGGCGTTGCTGCTCCACATCACTTAGAATGCTTAACCGTTTGCATTTTGCAACTAATTTATTTATTTCTTTAATCAAGTATTCCTTCACTAAGATGACATCCTTTTCTGAGGGCAGATCATCTGGAACGCCTGCTTTTTTATCTTCGAGATTTTTGTGACTCATTCGGACATAAATATTTATTTCTTCGTCATAAAGATTAAGCAAAGCTTTAGCCCTAGTGGTAAGCTCTTGACTGCTTTCCCTGATTCCTAAACCTCTAAGAACAACCACCAAGTCTTTCAATGCATAGGCTAGTCGAATAAGCTTTGATGGTATTGCCACGTGATGTAAACCATCGATCAACCTATACCCAGACAGATGCTTGATTCCTTCCATCAGATTGTCCCAGTTGCATGGTTTGAGTATATCTATCCAGGATGCTGACGGTAAATTCAGATTCTCTTGCATGACTTTTAAAAGTTCTACCAATAATCTAACTTTGTGCGACAAACTTTGTTTCTGAGAAACCGATTCTTTAGACATGAGTTGAGAAGTAATATAACGCATGATAAGTTTGTCATTTTTCATGATAAGAAAAGCTGGGTCTTTTTTAACTCCAGTCAGAAATTCCGCTACGGCTGGCCCATGACCTAACTCCGATTCAACTAACAAGCGCGAAAGTTTAGGGATGTTATTTGACTTTCTTATCTGATTGTTTTCAATCCCTGCACAACTATCGCAATGTCGCCACAATTGATCGCGCACAACGAAAGCAAGACAATACGGGCATGGACCATACTCCTCAGCCGCAATACCGGTCCTGTGAAGAGGAATCAGTTCACCGTTTCCACATTTTAACACATTAATGTTGTGTTTGTAATCGCCTTCGTGCATCAACAGAGTCAATTGTCTCAGACGTTCTCTGCCTTTTGGAAGGCTCAAAATTTTCTGAACTCTGGAATCATTTCTATGCGTTGCCAGATGACGACTGATTTTCACAATATACCTTTCACACACAACACAACAGTGCTTCCTCGACCAGTCTCGAATTCCAATATCGGTTTTCTTCATCTGAATACCAACTGAAGTTTGGGGGCCTGAAAAAATAGAACGCAGTTACACTTGATGTAGTAAAACGATAAATTCAAACAAGAGTTTAAAACTGGTTCAAAAGCTGTTTTATTGCGATCAATCAATCAATATTTTATTTATTCAATAATAAATTTTATTACATATATCATATTCAAGGATAACAGCACAACCGAGGACACATGGAAATTGTTCTAATATAAATCGATATCTCATATTCAAGGATAACGGTACAACCGAGGACTTATGCAGTGGGTATCCTGACAGAAGTCCATTATTACTTACTATGTATATTATACAGTCACAGACCAAGAAATAACAGAAGATATTTTTTGTATTGTCAAAATCCAAAACGAGCAAAAACCATACTCATATAATACAGTATTCAGAAATACTTCGGGTTTTGCAAATTTGGTCAATTAGTCTGATTATTAGGTTGGATGTATCAAAATAAAATTGCTTCAGTTCTCTGGTCATACTTTCGGTGGGTATATTAACTGTATTATAGACTACTATTGATCAAATCTATCAACTAAAGAGAGTGAATAGATATTTATATTGTACGTGTGTTATACGGCATCTCACACTGATTGAACCCAGTTCATAGGTCAAGATGTAAATCTGTAGGTCGCTAAATTCACTTATACAGTTCAGGTTATAAGTGAGCAAGGCTAGTAGTCTATAATAAGGTATAATTAATTGCGTCAATCGACTTTAGGAAGGCATTAAGTCAATAAAATAAATAAAAAATCCAGCTGTTTCGAAGGTCTTCGTCAGTGGAGTGACATTTGTTCTATTAAATAAATTACACATTTTTAAATATTACTTACGCGATGTATCCTGTTTATCTGAAGCACTACATTGCGGATTGTCCATCTGATTGAGAGGTTGGTCAAGGGAACCGAAGACTTGCTCAATCTCTGGGACAACGGACACTTGCTCAATCGCTGGGGAAACGGACACTTGCTCAATCGCTGGAGAAGCAGGCACTTGCTCAGTCGCTTGTTCATCACCTGATAAATAAAGAAATTAATATAATAAATATATACCAACTTATCTATATCTTTACTAAATCAATAGTACAAAGTTTACTATTAAATCAGAAAATATATCATTACTATTTTTGAAACATTAGGTACATTTAATCAACAAGGATAACAGCACAACCGATGACATTGCGAGGCATGGAAGAATATAAATCAATAATGCATACAGTATATTGAAGGATAACAGTACAACCGAGGACATATACAGGCAACATAAGTTGATTTTCACATTTACAGAAAATATACGAAGGCATTAAGTCAATAAAATAAATAAAATCTCCAGCTGTTTCGAAGGTCTTCGTCAGTGGAGTGACATTCGTTCTATAAAATAAATTCTATCTATGGGGTGTTCTGCTTACTTAGCAGGTTCACGTTATGGCATCCAATTTCTCCATTCTTCTCTTCTTTTTGCTTTTGCTTTCAAGTTTTGGTATGACCCAATAATCTTGAAATCCGTTAATATGCCATTCCTTGGTTTGCCTTATTGTCTCTTACCAGTCATTCTTCCTTCCATGACTGTCTTTGTAAGGTTGTTTCCTCTTATAATATATCCAATCCAATTCTTCTTCCGTTTGATGATCGTGCTCAACAGGCTCCTCTTTTCCTTGACTTCTTTTAATACATCCTCATTAGTTTTGTGGTCTTGCCAAGATATCTTTTGTGTTCTTCGCCAAATCCACATTTCGAATGCTTCTAGTTTCTTCTTTTCTTTTTCATTCATAGTCCATGTCTCTGACCCACAAAGGGCTGTACTCCATATTAGTGTTTTTATTATTTTCTTCTTCGTGTTGATATTCAAACCTTTTGTGAGTAGTTCTCTTCGCTTTGCAAATGCTGCCTTAGCTATCGCAATACTTGCCGTTATTTCTGCTTCACACCTCCCATCCGATGTTATAATAGCTCCCAGGTATTTGAACTGTGTTACTTGTTGTACAATTTGGTTATTCAACATTAGTCTCATTGGATCTTTTCCAGTTCTCGAGATTCGCATTACCTTCGTTTTCATTGTATTGATTTTCATGTTGTATTCTTTTTGCTGTATTGTTCAAGCTGCATGTCTACTATAGTTGTTGTAGCCCTTCCTCTGAATCTGCTGTCATTGCTTGAACATCAGCAAATCTAATTTCCTTAGTTAATTGTCCGCCTACTTTTATGCCTTCTTGAATATCTTCCAATGCTTGATTCATCATTCTTTCTGTGTATATTGAGAATAGTAGTGGTGATAGTAGACATCCTTGTCCTATTAGTGCGGGTTCTGATTCTTCGCCAGCGATTCTTATTGTTGCATTTTGATTGAGGTATAGATTTTGAATTAGTCTTCTATCTTTCCAATCAATTCCTAGTGTTCGTAGAGTTTCCATAAGAGCTTTCCAGTTGATCCTATCGAAAGCCTTTTCGAAATCAATGAAGCATATGTAGAGGTCATTATTGTGTTCCAAACTTCTTTCTATGAGTATTCGCATTGTTCCTATTGCTTCTCTGGTTCCACAACCACTTCTGAACCCAAAATGGCTATTCTGGATATAGTTGCTTGTCTTGGCTTCGATTCTTTTGGTAATTATCCTTAGCATTATTTTTGAAGCATGTGATATTAAGCTTATTGTTCTATAGTCACTCCATTCGGAGGCATTGGGCTTTTCCTTGATTGGAATAATGATTGTCTTGTAGAAATCCTCTGGCCAAGATCCTTCATTGTACATTTGATTGCATATGTCCGTTAGTTTCTTTATGGTAGGATCTTGTAATGATTTAAGCAGTTCCGCTGGGATGCTGTCACTGCCTTCAGCTTTGTTTTTCTTCATATGATTTATTGCTTCTTTTACTTCTCTGTACATTATTGGTGGTCCTTTGTCGTCCTGAATAACTTCCTCTTCATTTTCTAATTGTAGAATTTCCGCGTTAGGTTTATTGTCTTTGTTGTAAAGTGTTTCTGTATAGTTTTTCCATTGTTTCTTTATATCGTCTTTGTTAGTGAGCATAACTCCTTTTGAATTCCTGATTTGTAATCCATGATTTTGAGTTTTGGCTGCTGTGATTGAATGTATTTTGCGATACATTAGATCTGTTCTACCCTTCTTTTCAAGTTCTTGTATTTCGTTACATTTTTCAGCCCACCATTTATCTCGAGCTTTCTGTGTTTCTAGTCGTAACTGGTTATTCAAGTGTCTATACTTTTTTCTTCCTTCTTCCGTATTGATTGATTTCCATTTTCATCTTTCTTGCATTTCGTTAATCATATCTGGTGTTATCCAAGGCTTTCTTGGTTCGATTTTCTTGACATATCCTATGTCGGTTACAGCTGATTTTGTTATTTCTTAATTTAGTACCGTCCATTTCTCATTGATTGTGTCTTGGTTTCTATATTTCAGGTTGTGTTCTACGTGTTCTGCGAATTTATCTGCGATGGGTTGTTCCTTGAGTCTGTCGATATTCATTTTCTTCTTGTCTTCTTTCTTTTTAGTTTCTTGAATTTTAGATTGGTGGTCATCATGACCAAGTTGTGATCAGTGTCTGCGTCTGCACCAGGGTAACTGCATGATTTCTTTACGCTGTTTCGGTATCTTTGTCTGACTGCTATGTAATCTATTTGGCTTCGGAACCTGTCACCCGGTGCTTTCCATGTGTAGCGTCGTCGGTTTTCTTGTTGGAAGAGTGTGTTTGTGATGGTCAGCTTACTGTATGTTGCTTACAGAAATCCACAAATTCTTGCCCTCTTGAATTCCTTTTTCCTAGTCCATATTCTCCCACTTCTGCTCCATCCTTGCCTTCACCAACAGTAGCATTCCAAACTCTCATTATTATTAGGTTGTCATTTCCTTTAACTTCTTTTAGTAGGTCCTCAATAAATAAATTACACATTTTTAAATATTACTTACGCGATGTATCCTGTTTATTTGAAGCACTACATTGCGGATTGTCCATCTGATTGAGAGATTGGTCAAGGGAACCGAAGACTTGCTCAATCGCTGGGAAAACGGACATTTGCTCAATCGCTGGGAAAACGGACATTTGCACAATCGCTGAGGAAGCAGGCACTTGCTCAGTCGCTTGTTCATCACCTGATAAATAAAGAATTAATATAATAAATAATAAATATATACAAACTTATCAAGTTTTACTATTAAATCAAAAATATCTCATTACCATTTTTGAAACATTAGGTACATTTAATCAACAAGGATAACAGCACAACCGAGGACATTGCGAGGCAGGGAAGTATTTAATATAAATCAATAGTGCATATATTGAAGGATAACAGCACAACCGAGGACATATACAGGCATTACCAGGTGATTCTGTTCCTTTACCTTTTGTATTTGTGGCTGATGAGGCCTTTTCTCTTAATAAATGGCTCTTAAAGCCCTATTCTTTAAAACAATTGACAAGTGAAAGAAAAAATTTTAATTACAGACTTAGTAGAGCTAGGCAGACTGTTGAATGCGCCTTTGGCTTATTAGCCCAACGTTTTCGCGTGCTCAGGACAACATTTCTTTTGGAACCAAACAAGTGTGAAAAGATTATTTTGGCTGCATGTGTTTTGCACAATATGTTGTCCAAATGCAGTACAACAAAAGAAGTATTCCAGTTTCCATCTGTAGCCCAGCAAGGTACACATACATCTACCACTCAAGCAAAGCACATTCGTAATGCTTATTGTGACTATTTTCAGAGAAATAAAATATCTATGCTTTCTGATTAGGTCATTTTGTCATATTTAGATATGTTCTCTATTTCATAACAGACTATAGTATCTGATGTGGTGACTGAATGTGTACTTTTTTACATTATGGTCATTGTGCATTTGTGTAAAAGTTGTATACCATGTGTTAATCTTTTATTTTGTATTAATTATAAAAAAGAGACAGAAAACAGATACAAATATCCTTTCTAACTCAAACTTAGTTCATCAGCAGTGGGATGTATGGCATTAAAAAGCAACACATCAATATGTAATTTGAGCAAATCCTTCACTTTTGGGTCCTTTATCTTTTTCATCTTGCTGGCTACCAGCTTTCCATAGAGGTCATCTCCATTTTCCTCTTTGTCAATAAATCTTGTCGCTGCTTCCAAAAAATTGTCTTCCAGTTTCCTTTTTTTATGATTGGATAATTCACCAATAGTGTGAACCATTTGCAAATGGTATGAATTCGCCAATGGTATGCAATACATATAATAGTGTGGTTATTTTATTATTATTTTTAATAATATTGTAAGAAAATGAATACATTATTTAATAACAAAAATAGAGAGCAAAACTGGTTGATAGCAAAATAAATTCTTAGGAGTTAATCTGCCACTGGTAAATTTTAAGGAGTACAATTGAAATAGTCAATTTTACACAGTTTAACCAAGCAATAATCTAATCATAATGACATTAATAATTACTATATGACATAGCAATTGTTCATACTTCTACTACCACACTTAAATCATAACTTATTAGGAGGAATATATAGATTTTTCACTGTGGCTCAAACTAAAGAATAATGATACAGTTATAGCATATATATGGGTTATCTTTTTTTTCAGGCTGATAAATTGGTTACAATATTAGTAACCACTTGATACCACTATTTCATACTTAGCCCTAGTTTACCTAGTAAATATCTACTACTCTCTATGAAATACATGGCTATATACTGCCAAGCTCTTTCTTATTGTATAAGGCAAAAATGAATGATCCTATGACTAAATATTTGAAATAATTACGCACTTTAGCAGTGATAATTAGTCTACCACATGTTATTTACGACAAATAAGTATCTATATTATGCCTTATATGTATTCCTTTATGTTGTGTTTCCAGCAATAACAACTGAAATATTTTTTTTGCATTCAAAACACGCATAATTAGAGCACCCACGTATATACAGTATGTCATATTTCTCATTAAAAACAACTAATTTCTGAACATTGTGAATTCAGAAATATAGTGTTAAGTATTATGATGCAGAATTACAGAAATATAATTTTAAATGCATGAAAACCCCACAAATTCCTAAATACTTACCAAAATGTCGACTAGAGGTCCGGCCCTGTACTCAAATTCACATGGAAATTAAAAACCGCGTCCCTGTTGTTTTACAGTAGTTGTCCCTGATCAGATATGTAACCTTTATATTGCTTTAAAGTTGATTGTAATGCTTGACACTTCTCAATAATGTTGTCCAGCTTTAATTTTACAGATTTATTCTTGTATTACAATTGGAATTGATATTATTTGTATCGACTTTTTAAATTATAGTTTATGTGACATAATTATTGATACCTTTAACGTTAAACTTGTTAATTTTAATACTTCTCGTCACTATAATGTCTCAGCTATAGCTAAGGATAATATTACATTTTCCACCAACATATTCTTATTTTCCTCCTTATACTGTACATACAGTATACGTAATTTAACAAAACCATAAATCTATATTTGTTACCATTCAGTCTGTCTGATATAAAAGTAATTTGATATACGTATATAACTTTATGAGGGACGTTCAGGGCGTTGTCTGGAATTATCTGCATGGTTATACTCAAGACTTATTCGATTTTTTATTTTTTTATTTGATGTAATTCTCGGTGATTGTTTATCTGTACATCTATCGTTTTTCTTTTCATTTCAGTGTCCAATAATGTGTGTGGGCGTAATGCACTTCTGGCTAAACAGTTTCAATTTCAAACATGATCGTATAGTGAGACCGAATTTCGCAGTTCACACTTTTATTAATAGGGAACATGTGCATTAGCTGCATATAACTATATAAGGCAACGTAGATAAAACGTATACAGATGTGATTTGCACACTATAACTATATGAAACCATCCTCCAATTTGGCATACTGTACATATTTCCAATTTTTTGTTAGCAAGTCATTTTAAGTTTTATATTTCCAGTTTTGAAAAGATGTGAGGATAATAAATATAGAAGCACTAGCAGTGGAGGTACCCTGGGATACATAGGGTAATAAAATATCAAGAAACAACCAAATTTTCCAGTGAATAATTTATTCTGATCATTCAGTAGAAAAAAAACAGAAAGGACAAGTATGTTGTGAAATACTTCCTTTGGATCGTCATTATCGGGGTCAACCCAGCGTGGGCTAATGGCTTAAAATCGGCCTAGTCATAATAAATAAACCATCGTAGCGTAGGGGTGACCTCTTGAAATGTAACCGATTTTACGTATAAACTCCGAGGTGTACTACTCTAAAATTTATTAGTAGTACAATACAACCGTAGAATGATTTTTAATATGCATGTTTTGCCTGGTTTAGAATAATTCAAAGTTTTTCTTTGTACTATAAAATAATTAATATTTTTATAGAGATATTTTTAAATCCAGGTAAAAACATCCGCATCAACCTGCTGATTTCAAATCGACCATTTGTTTTGCTCTGGGATCAATCGTTCAAAATTGATGCCCAGACACACACAGACAGACAGACAACTCTACTTTATATATATACCGTATAAGAATGTGAGTATAGACGTGATACATCAATTCTTCCCTGCAGGCAACGACCTAGTTTTCTGGTTGCTAGGTATGACATTATAAGTGACTGTGAGATGGAGGAATGGAATGATTTTTCGGGGATATAATAAAACGGGAAGTTGGAAGGCGTCAAGTAATTATACCGTCGGAGTTATCGGGTGATTCGGAGACGCCGCCAAAAAGCGATAACAAGTTTCCCACTTTCTCGTCGTCTCATATATGCTGTCATTGCTCTCCGCCCCGCATAGTATGTCCCTATAGGTGTCAAGCACGACTACCGGACGCGTGGACTTTGGGGTCCTCATCTCCATCACCCCTTCCGCAAGGACTCACAACCTGCAAACCACAGTTCTTTCTCTCCTGTCATTCGATCTGCTCACGTCGGTCATATTTATACACACGATAAAATCACCGCCACCACCATCGAACACACGCAATGTGATCTCTCCAGCTGAACTGGTGCGGTGAGGGAGCACGAATTGCGGAGCTCAGAAGAAAATTGAATTGGGAAAGAACAGGTTCGCCAAATTATGCTTCACTTCTTGCAATAATGGACTGATAGAGAGAAAGAAGATGAGAAAGAGAGGATGAAAGAGACAGCGAAGGGCAATATGTTCCTTCATGCTCCCTCACACAAATGATAAAACGACTAATCTTATACAGGAAGTCTTGTTGTTAGCGCTGTTTGAAAAAGAAAATGCGAATGATATATATTCTCACTGCATTTTTGCTTTCAATATTCACGCAAACCTTAGATTTATTCAACACGAAACGGCACATGTTAATTAATTCTTCGAATGTTGCATTATGCTGTTAACCGAAACGCCAGTTTACTTGTTTTATTATGGTTTTCATAGGTATATTTATTTTAAATAGTTTTCACATATTATTCAATGGATCGAATAATGAGGGAAAACGGTGTTATATAATTACCAAGACACTTGCAAAACCATTAAGACCTTTCTGATTATTATTTTTTAAATGATTGTCGTAGAAAGTTTAACACGGTAAAATCAAATAAACAAAAAGTGTATTATTGAAATGCACGTTAGACGCTAAAAATAATCTTGACAACAGAATTAGTTGTATATATTTAACACAGTATTATTTAATGAATCATGTTATTTTATCTTCATTCTTATTTGTTTATTCTCCTGATGATAATGTATATCAATTTATTATATTTGTTTAAATCTCGTTAATTAAATCAATCGAAAAAATAAAAGTGTGGTCTCTTGAATTTTCGAAGATACAGATTTTTGCCGGAATATTATATACTGTATATAGGTCTTATAAGGACAGTCCCTCTATAAGATGTCCCGATAAGAGTGAGTTTCCTAATTATAAGAAGGCAAAAAAGCACGAAAGTATATACCTATATGACCTATTTCAAGAACACACTTTACTGATCGCACTGACTTGAGAAACGAGATCGTATACCAACCTTTTAGTCTTAGAAGGCAAGGATGAGTTTCTGGAGGACACTTCTATTGGTCTTGGCTACATTTCTTTATGTATCTCGGTGATGTTGTCCACTACACCAAGTCGAGCTCGAATATCCTCACTTCTTAACATATCACGAAGAGACGTGTGGCTCTCATGAACAAGTGTTATGTCACCGAAATCAGTTTGGCAATACAGTACGCAAGTCGAATGAATTTACATTATAAGCTACACCATTTCACTTTCAAATCGGCACAACTAACTTTGATATTGGCACACGTAACTAAAGTGGCACGACTGACTAACTTTCATATCGCCCGACTAACTTTCTTAGTGGCACGACTAATTTTCATATAGTGGCACCGACTAACTCTCACAGTGGTACGACTAACTCTTACAGTGGCACGACTATATAACTTGTATAGTGGCACGAGTAACTTTTATAATTAGGGGTAAGTCGTTTGTCGCAATATATACCATTATTATAGCCGCAAGAACCACGAAATCATCGTCACTGGCAGTATGATCGATCACCCTTCGTGGGGCTTCGGCCGTATCTATCTATCTATCGAGTGCTCTTCTTTGTCAAGCAGGTTCACGTTTTATAACATCCATTTTCTCCACTGATCTGTTCGATTTTCTGCTTTTTAATTTATTGCGAATATGCCCACTTTCAGTGGTCACAGAGACAGTGTAGGAGGTAGAGGTGTAGTTTAAAATACATCGATTTCGATAGGAAAGTTTTATTATAATCGTACCAATTTGAAAGTGAAAAGGTATGTATAGAGTTAAAAGTCTGTCTTTCTCGTGAATACTGTAAACCGCAGAGGCAGTTTCAAACGTTGCCCATGCACTGTCATTTGACAGTGGGTAATTAGGGAACCAGTTTCATCTGTTGTCACCTGCGGTATTTCGGTGCTTCACTGCTACTTGGCCTAGCTTATGTTGGACTTGTGGGACACGCGATTAGTTCTGTGGACAGCAGTAATGAGCCAACTGATTCTTTTGGGGTAGGAGGAGCACTCCGCCACACCTATACATATCAATCAACTTGGGGATGATCTATAGCCAACATGCAGGTGACCTTAGATGAGCTGCAAAGGATAGCGCTAAACAGAGACGGAGAATCCAGGCATTGATATAGACACTGACAACACGGCAGTTCCCCGTATACTTTTTCTGGAATTAGACTTGTGTGTTAGTAATAAATACATATTGTTGGTTTACAATGAGAGTCTGTTAAAGACCAGAGAGTTGGACGCATCATATACAGTTCTAGCGGAGCTATCCGGCTTTGCTTGGGGGATACATATAGGGCAATAAAATATCAGGAAACAACCAAATTTGCAAGTAAATAATTTATTCTGATGATTTGGTAGGAAAAAGCAGAGAAGAGAATTATGTTGAGTGATACTTTCTTTGGATCAAATCAGGGTCAACCCAGCGTGGGCTAATGGCTTAAAAGCTGACTATATAGTCACAAATTAACCACTGTAGAATAATCTCTTGAAATGTAACCAATTTTATTTGTGAATTCCGAGGTATACTACTCTCACATTAATTAGTAGTAAAATGAAACCGTATGAAGCTTTTTTAAAATATCGCCTGTTTTACCTGTTCTTTTATTTTTATGAATTATGCACTTTTAATGGGCCTATGTTACTCCCAGTGAAACGCCGGTTCATTTGAGATCCTTTGCAACCCTCTGCCAT
>JAUYWV010155033.1:0-18577 GCA_032274565.1 Nematoplana nigrocapitula
ATGGGTAACATGGGAAAAATAGCCACGAGATGCAAAATTTCTTATTGAGAGGCCCACAGCAGAAAATACCCAAAAAACATGTTTTTCATGCGATGCTAAATCAATATGCTACAGGAATTTGAATACTGCAGTAGCCTGATTGATTCAAAGCAAAATCAATAAATTTGAATTCTGCAGAATAAGCGATTATTGCAATGCTAAATGAATCAACTAGTAGATTGCTGCGATTACTAACGCTACACGGGTAATACTACTTGTTCTAGAAATATAACAATTGTGGAGCAGTAAATTGTTTTAAAAAAAGAAAGACATTTCTTTCTTTTTTAAAAATACAGAATTTTCTGATAAGCTAGAAAAGCCATGTATGTTATTTTTTAGAAATTGATTTCACTAAACTCAGCGATAAACGAACTGATTTATATCAATATTTTTCCGTAGAAGGAGGACATAATAAGACCAGTAAGTGCAATATTGCGTCATCATATCCACTCCTTCGCGTCCACCCAACAAGGATGTTTCTATGCCTGCTTGGTCTCAATAATTATGTTTATACCATGTTTTAACTATATAAAACCAACAAGGATGTTTCTATGCCTGCTTGGTCTCAATAATTATGGTTATACCATGTTTTAACTATATAAAACCAATCTCAAATTCTTGGGAAAATATTTATTTTACTTTATTATTTCGACCGTGAATTATTTTGTTTCAGTATCGATACCTACTATACTACTACGACCAATGTACAGTACATTATATGAAAAAAAAAGTTTCTGCATCAATTTTTAAGACTTATTTCATCCGGTTGTATAAGAACAAAATCAGAATTTCCTGTCTAACTCAACATAGATAATTATCTCACGTCTGGTCTCGAACCCACAATCTTCTACTTATAGGAGACAGACACCTTATTCGCATTAAATCACGTCATTTTGAAACTACTAAAACCCACCTTTAATTACTGAGAGAATCGATTTTTAACATACGCGTCACGGACACACAGACAAACACATTAATATAGCGATACATCTACAGTAAGAGTCTAAGAATTGTCTCAAAGAGCAAGAGAGATGAAAAGAGAACTAGCTTGATTATAGGATATGGAGAAAATAGACCTTTCTATAAACTAAAGATTATATTACAGTCAGATTGACAGTCATTCTTCAATTTTAAAAAGAATTATACCCATACTAATTAATACCTTATTAGAAAACATTGTATTCTTCTTATTGATACGACGGAGGATGGAGCAAGGAAGTACTTTGAAGATATAGTGGGTGAAAGCAGAATCTCTAACATGACGGAAAACGCCAACAATGCAAATGTAATGGTGGCAAGCTGGAAAGAACGCCAAGTGTCCCTTACACTTTGGAGATGAGACAATAAAACAATTTAAGTCATTTAAATTCATTGGCTCAGACAAAACTTCAACAGGAGATTGCACAATGCATGCACACCAAGAGGAGGATCGGCATGGAAAAGCCGCACAGCTGAACAACTTCTGCCGAAATAGACACATCAGAAAAGAAGTAAAGATCAAACTCATGAAGTCACTAATAGGGTAAATTTTTATGTATGTAGCAGGATTAATGAGTTTGAAATGTTGTGCTGGCGTCGCATAGGATTGGTGTATCTTGGAGAGACCACCGCACGAATGAATCAGGAATGGAAGAGCTGGGTGTGAAGAGGGAGCTCTTGGGAAGGGTTAGGAAAATGAAACTGCAATTTTTCGGTCATGTGGCACGTGAAAGGAAACAGTGGAGAAGTTTCACAAGGAGATATTGATGATGATGATGATGATGATGATACAACATCATAATGATTTGCCAGTCTTCCTAAGATTTATTCTCCCTAATTGTTTCAAATTAATTTCATTCCCATGATAATTTAAAGATTTTCATAACAAAACATTCCTTTTTCGATGTTTACACTTTGCGTGACAGTATACGTTTTGTTAACCGGAATTACTCTCAATTTTAAATCTCTAGTGACCCAGGTACAGTGCAGAAGCAAGCTGAAGCCCTTGTGTCGAAGTAGATTTCTATAATACTCACGTTTGTTCACTTGTTGTTT
Source organism: Nematoplana nigrocapitula (assembly GCA_032274565.1). Taxonomy (NCBI): domain Eukaryota; kingdom Metazoa; phylum Platyhelminthes; order Proseriata; family Nematoplanidae; genus Nematoplana; species Nematoplana nigrocapitula. Next base: position 2,074 of record JAUYWV010155033.1, read on the forward strand.
CTCCTTAATTCTTTATACGGTTTAGCCTTCGCATTTCTACTATATTATGTAGTCAAGTGAAATGAGGCGGCCTATGTGAGGAAGCAATAAAGCTTAATTTAATCATCCATGGAACCCCAGGTAAAACGGCAGGCAATTCCGATGATAACAAATGCCCTATACAGCAAATGATGACGATAGACAGCTACAATCCCTGAAAATTGTGTTTCAGTTCATTAGGGATTTGGTCCACGTCAATACAGTCCCCTCAACGGTTGTACAGGCACGAGATAAACGATTTTGTTTCGCGTAAAAGTGTAATACCACAACTAGCGCAATGTATTCTTTTTAAAATATTTTTACAGTAAGTAAAAAAAGAATGATCCTCCTTGCTGTTTGTACATTGAAAAGTTTAAGTATGTTGGCTAGATGAGAGCCATGCAGAAAGTTGCTAAAGAGAAACATTTTCTATGAATAAATGCCATATGCATGTATTTAAATTTTCTGCATAATTATACTAATTGTAGAAGTGTTATTGGAAAATGTAACGCCAAACTCCTGTCAGAAGATTTAAACAGTATCGTTTATGTTAAGGACAATGTAGTCGATCATGTATTATGGCTATGACGGTCTTCGTATTCACATTGCGCAAGCATCTTACATTCACAAACTCATCACTATAACACCGCGATTTATCACCAAACATAAACAAAAACGGTTAGGTGTTAAACCAAGATAAAGTTCTAACTAAGGTTTAAGTAAAAATTCGGTGTTATAAGTCAAATTAAACACGGTATTAATACTTCACTGTATTTTAGATTTTGTAGTTTTCACATGCCGTTTTAGTATCTCTAACACCTAATCTCCAGGGATTAGATCTTTTGCGAGGTTATGTTTGGTGTTAGTTTTATTTTACTTAAAAAATGTCCAAGCTATCAGTCGACGCGATTTTATATTTATTAAAATAGGCCATATGTATCTATATATAAGGAGTCCTACAAATAATTTCTAAATTAAATTATAAAAAGTATATTGCTGTAATATAGAAGCTGGAGCTGCAGGACTTTTGAATAGACATGCACCTAACATTGGAAGGGTGGAAGCAACAACTCACGAGTTTGCTTTAGATGTATCTGGTTGAATTGTGAAACCCAATTTGTGCGTATTATTAAAAAATACCACCAGTAACGATAATAACTTTTTCTTTACTATATTTCAAAATTTGGCTATGCTACCTTTTCAGATATTTAAAAAATAATTCTAAAATCTTTAATTTTATTTTGATTTAATTTAGATTTATTTTTATTTCAATATTACATAATTTTAGATTAAAGATATATTACGTTAGATTGCTTTTACAATTATTTATAGATATACTTTTAAATTAATTTTAGAAATAGACTTGCTGGATATTGATATTTTAAATTTTTATAGAGTTACTTTAATTACAAACGTTTAGATTAATTTAAAAATAATTTCAGAAATACAATCTATCTTTCTATCGAGTATTATGCTTATTTTAAGCAGGCTCAACTTTATGGCATCCATTTTCTCTACTCCGTTCGATTTTATGCTTTATCTTTTAGATTTTTATATGAATCTGTATTTCATTCTGTTTGCATGCCTTTGTGGCCTTCCTCGTCCACTTGTTCCACGAAATCGTCCTTCCAGTGGCGTAGCCAGGGGGGTCCGAGGGTCCGGACCCCCCCCTCAGTGATTTAGCCGCCTATTTTACTATAGTGGTGCCTATTTTGATAATAAAGTTACACTAGATAAAACAAGGCAATTTAACTCTCGCGCCTATATATGGGGTAGATGCGCCTTTTTTATCTGGACCCCACCCTTCGAGAATTTTCTGGTTACGCCACTGCCTTCGATGATTGTTTTCATTAGGTTATCTTTTCTTAAGATGTGACCTTCCTGTTTTCTGATCCTGCTATGATATATTTTCTGCATTCGTCTCTAGATCCACATTTCAAATGCTATTATCTTTTCTTATCACTTTCTTAGAGTGTGCATGTTTCTGATCCATAAAGGGCTACACTCCATATTATTGATTTCACAATTTTCTTCTTAGTTTCTATGTTTAACCCTTTGGTGATCAATTGTCTTCATTTGGTGAAGGCTTGCTTTGCCATGGCAATTCTTGTTATTATTTCCTCAAGGCATCTACGAACTTATGTGATTATTGCACCTACATATATTTGAAGCTTTTAACTTGTTCTATTTGTTTATTTTATAATTTAGTATTCATCTTACCATTCCCGATTTTGCGATCCGCATTATTTTTGCTTTCTTTATATTGATTTTCATATTGTATTTTTCAGCTGTGCTAAGAAAAGCCAATAATACCGGTAATATGAAGGAATAATAATTTTAACGGATATTCCTGTATATTAGGGACTAAATCATATACCATTCCAAATCTCTCGACGACGGGAGTAAAGTTTTTTTTAATAAAATCTACGTTATTCTGAGGATATTTTAATTTTAATTTTTCCTTTTCCATAATTGGGTTCTCTAACACAATCAGACAGGCTATATTATCTGTCCATATCCGATGACAAGCTGATCCATCTGCGCAGAAAATCGCGTAAGGTGGAAATGTATTTCTATGCATATGCGTGCATACACTAGATATTGGACAGTGACCATAGCATGACAGTGGTACGATGGTATAACGTGACAAGGTTTGGGTTTGGTTTGGGGTACTGCAGAATATAATTTGCTTACTACTATTAATAAACTAGTTGTTTCTTTAAACAAGAGCAATATAAAAGCGAGACATCCTTGAGTACGATGAAAGGCATAACTTACACAGATCAAAGCAGAAATCATGGCATTTTGCAGTCAGTGAGAATTATACGTGGGCATTTGTATATATGTACTTATAGATTGGACAAATGTTCATTTTTCCCTGCTGGAGATGACAAACAAGCGCTGGATGTGTGAAACGACATTGGACTAATTGCTCTCGCCACACGCGAAGGGCAACACAAACCTCCTATTCGTTCCTCCCGCTCAGGAATCTCTTTTCAATCCGGTCTGCACTGACCGCCCGCAATTTAGGTGGAGAGTCGATGTAGCTTTCTCCCACACACACACACGAAGAGAAACGGGGGAACAGTATTCTGTTAGTTTGTTGCACCGGGTGAGACACGTACGTGTGTGTCTATCCGTAATGCATCACATGTCAACATATACTTACATGTTCAATTGAAATGACAGGAGCATACGGTTCCAAACCAACTTGATCCAAAAGAGAGGAGAGAGACTGCAGATGGATGGAAACGTTTGTCCAAACTCTTTGACTACATTGTTCAGCAAAGTGATGATTGATTTTTGTGGCATTTTAATTACAGTGTCCGTAATTCGAGACGATACTTTGCATGTCGGATCGCTGAGTAAGTTTTATTAAAAGAAAAATATAAATAAAAATCAATTTGCAGACGTTGGTCATAAAGTTAAAAAATATTTTTATTTCTATTTTCTTATTTTCTTCAGATATAACACGGATATATCACAAGTTTTACTTCAAAATTGAAGTCAGGTCTTTTCCTAACATAAAGGTTGTCGCTTGTCTGATATTCTTAGATGTCTGAGAGCTGTTTCTGAATTTAAATCGCTCAATCAGGGAGCAACACATTCCACATATCGGATATCCGGATAACCACCTCCCGTTTTGAAGCTGTCAGACATACGCCACTCAGTTGGCTATGATCGTATTGAAGGCCCTCCAGCTGTTTCCCTGAAGTTGATGATGACTCCATTAGAGGTAGACACCGAAATATTCAAATATATGCTGCGTCGTTTTTGCGCTGCCTGATTCCATCTTCTATATAATTTTTCCATCAAAGGGACTTCTTTGACAGTCGGTAAGCAGTGTGGCACCAAGAGTTCGAGGCATAGTGGTGTGTGTGGACTTATTTCTGTTGCAGTATACGAGCACCTTGAGTGCAAATCACTGACTACTCAACAGATATATTTTTATTATTCTGAGAAATGTATTGATAAAAAATATTAAACGATCATATGGAATTTAAATTTTGAAATTTATATCATATTTCTGTAAACGATGGATTTTAATTGAAGGTAAAATGCCTAGCTTAACTATACAGCAGCGTTGCGATGACGTGAAACAATACTTCGATGCACGAATTATGCCGGATCAACGACTCAACGCGAAATATCCTGGTCTCAACGCGTCATATACGACAATTCGCTATCAAGTGGCTAAATTCATTGCGTCAGGCTGTCTGAACAACCACCACAGCATCTCAGATTCGCATGGGCTCTCGCACTCAGGTAGACGACGCACTGCAAGGACAGAAACAAACGCCATTCTTCTTCTTGCTGAAATTCACGAGATTTGGAATTCACTCCAAAAAGTGAGCAGAGAAACAAAGTCTATACTTCAAGTTATAGTAATTTGAAAACCAAGCTGCGCTGGTCAGCAAAATCCAAGCGCAGATGGATACTATCGAAGTAGCCCAGACTTTTACTTTACATTGTCTGCGGTCTGCGACTGTAACGAAGCGATTGGAGAAGTGCAGAAAAAGAAATCCGATGAAGCTATTCACTGATTGTGACATGCTAATTAAAATTTGTAGTTCATGAGGATTTTGAACTTCTGAAATTATACTACGTGTTATATATGATATTTTCATATTTCTTATCAATAAATTTCTAGGACACTCCTCTCACAATAATCCAAAAATAACAGATATAAGTTGAGTAACAACAGAGCTAAGATCGTTTAAAGAGTATAGGGGTTTATCACGGTGTGTAATAACGTGTTTGTGTGATGGGATGGAATGGGCTGTTGAAAAGTACTACAACGCTTTGAACTCATGCAGTTGTTTCAATTATAAGTAATCCTAGAATTCAAAGATATTTGAGGAAACATCCAATCACAAATGTATTTGAAATTATAATTATTATGATTTGGATTAAGTGTGGAGTTCGTTTATTTTGTATAAATTTGTGTTGTTATGTTCCTAAAGTCTTCAAATAAAGAAGCTATCCTTGGAATTTGAGTTTTGCTTCAACTTTGGATTGTGATATACAATAAAAAAGGAGCAGTACAAATGATTCGACAAGTAAATCGATAATGGATGTCACTTTTCCATATCATTACTCGATATGTATCGACTTACTGACCGAGTGTTTCTTATCAAATTAGTCAAGCTGGTTTTAGTTTCTATGGAACTGTTTCTAATCGAGCGGGTCACAGTAGACAAAAATGGTAATGCAAGTCACCGAAGTCTCATCGGCTGTTCATTACCAGTCAAGTTAAGTGACGCAGTTGAAATGATAGTTCCGTTTGCATGAAACACCAATGTCGGAATTTCTTTGCTATATATTTGTGCATATTACTTTTCCTTGTATATAGTGAATATGTGATGTTAGGTGAGTTGACTTTCCCTATTCATGCAATTTGCTCAATGCTGTGCTGATTGAGTCCTGATACCAGGTGTAGTGTGCTAACGAGACCACGCCAGTTTTCCAGACTACTGTAGTACTTCTGCTGCTTGTGGCTCACTTAAGTGCGTCAATTTCCTTCCTATCGCAGACATATTTGTATACCTTGTTTCTTATAGTAGTTGTAGTTGTACTCACTGCGAATATCTAAGAACTGTGTAGAACAAAATCAATAAGTAATTAGGACTGGCCGGTTTATCAGCACGGTTGGAGGGGAAGATGCGGACACGATAATTGCATTAGGTTGTCTGTCGTGCGTGCACACTACTTAAGCTGCAGGGAGGGAGCTGGTGCACACCAACAACAATCACCCCACTCCGCACAATCCTAGTCGACCCAACACCCAATGACTTGTCAGCCACTTCCGCACACGCGATTCCACACCGCACCAGACTTGACTGACTCTGCCACCAGACACACACAAATAGAAAGACTGGCAGTTGGTTAGTGTGTCGGCAGCGGACGAGTTCAAAGAATGGGGCCCGCCACAAACTGCCTCCACTCAGCGACTGCCTATATGCAAAGCCCGAGCGAAGTAGCCAGCCCGCATCGAGAGATGCCCGAGTTCGATATTGTCCAAACTCTTCCATGGAGGAACAATGAAAAAATTATACGATTGAAAGGGTGCCCGTTTGCATTTCCAATAATTACGCCACGCCTCAGGCATTCAGAGTGCGATACTTATATTATGGTTTCATTGTACGTACTAGAAAAGCTATTATACAGTGCATTTCGTGTAGATGGCCGCAATCCAATTCAGAAAAATAGAGATTAGTTTAATCAGAACATAAACACATGGCATAAGGCAGTGTAAGAATATACTAGAGTGGTTTCTGTGAGTTATTTAACTCCAATGTTGGATATGGTATATTTTCCATTTTCGCAATTATTTGGTAATTCTAATAACGTTTTTTAATTGTGTGTAAAAAAGGAATGCGCTTTTAGCTTCTTACACTCAGAATGTTATTCATGGACGTTATGTTCTTTTTATAATATACATGTATATTAAAAAATGCCTCTAATGTTTATGGTCAGAAAATCGAAAAAAATACGTTAAGTACAAACAAAAACGTCTATGTAGTCAATACATATTCCTTTTAACAAAATTATCGGATTTACATTCTACACACTGTTTTTATTACAGTAGTTAATTTGAGCACTTGAACAAGTCCTTTTGGATAGCTACTCTATTCTAGACCTCATATTTAAGGTATATATCACCTAACTGCAACTTTTACAAAAACATGTTGAGGACAGTTACCCTAAAGCCTAAACGATACGACAGCTGTATCCTATATTAATGATGTGAATATGCAGTAAATCATTGCAATGCAAAGATAAATATCTTGGATGATGGAGAGCCAGGCGAGTTATGTTTAAGTTTTATACAACATAGTGACCTTAAAGTAATATACATTATAGTTCTCCTTTTTGAAAACGACTAAAGTACACAACAATGAAAAGAGTTTTGACAAACCATATAAGGAATCATGTTACACTTTTTTAATATCTTGTTTTTAGGAGAGATTTTGATGCTTACTTTAAATGTAAATTTTACATTATGTATGTGAGTTATGTTGCATAATATTTCTGACAAATATGTATAATTGCCTAAAGCGTTCAAATCATATTTTGTTTGACACCAACGAGGAGTGCATTCTAATATAGCAAATTAATGTTTTGATTTTTTGGTCTACATACTTCCTGTTATTTTCTTATTGTCACTTTAGCTCTGTGCAAATTATATTGAGTGCGGCATGCCGCTCAAATTCATTGCCTTTGATCTCTCAGTTGTACTTAATATCGAGAAATTGATCTCTATAACTGTAATACAGACATTTAACAGTCCTAATGAAAATTAAGATTATTAAACGTCATTGTAGCACAATGGTAATTACTTCTCTAGATATAATTGCACGAAATATTGCTTTGAAAAACATATGGTATAGTACATTATGGGGTAAAGTACCCTTTAATTAATTGGAAAAATATTCTGCCTATTTCAAAGTAGTCGTTCATTGATCTGAGTGAAACTTTATAAAAAAGCCGTACATTAACCAAATTAAAATTAAAATTTTTATTGACAAGCGAATATAAACAATCTACAGCCATGTGTAAAAAATTAACAGTTTCATCATTTGAAAGACAGATATGTTTGAATTCATGTCAATATCTGATTGTTGTTTCCTCTGTATGTAGACATGTTATGTATGTATGCTCATTGCGATGCTCCTCCAAAATTATACATGCATATATTTATTGCATATATACCTACAATTTTTCTGAGAATTTGCACGCACTAACCAAGACGCCTTCGAAGGAAGTAAATGAATATTTTTTATTTAAACATCTGACGCATTTTTGTAGAATATTCATTTATTAATTTCGCGAGTATGCTAATGTAATGGGAAAACGAAAAAAATGAAAAGCCTCCTATTTGAAATCAATGACCGATAAAAAATTGCGTAACTGCTATATTCCAGATGATGTTTTCCTCCTGACAGTGGGTATAAAACTGTGTGAATATATTGAACGAACACAGTGCGCGCAAATATTTTTAATTTTTCGATACTGTCATCGTTTAGAATATACGCTCATCTTTCTTTATAGATGTAATATGTCGAAAAATATTCAAAATTGTCTTTTTGTGTGCGCAATTTGTAGTTTATTATTATGCGTATTTGGGTATAGAAAGTCACCCAGTGTGGCTATCTATATGTTACAGTTTTTCAATATAAAATGTCTCTTTTAGCCAGATAACAGCATGTTAATGTCGTCTTTCTTTTAGTTTTGGTCATATATGACATGATCCTAGCTTTCCTATAAATCCAAATACTCCCATATACGCCGCAAAAATGCATATCTAAAATTTAGGACGAGATAGTTGGTCTGTGCGACTAGACAAAAGTGTCATGAAAAAGCATGATTGTCTTTCAAATGATACCAACTATACTACTGACCTGGCGTGTTGGTGACTGGTATCGGCATATGACACCGTGGCAATTTATTGCCTTAATAAATTTAAACATTGGAAAGGTTCTAAGGAACAATTATGCGAATGTCAATTAAATTGTCGAATGAGGTTTACTATCTTCAGAGTAATAATAATTTATGTTTACTTCCCACTTTTTACTATTCACTTTTTATAGGTCTACAAATGTAAGAATGAATCACATAAGTATAGGGAAATATACTGTAGACACTCTTTTTATCAGACCCTTCATGAATGCCCAGTGGAGCCATATTGCCCAGCGTAAATCGAAAAGGGATTTAATAAATGTGATTAATTTTGACAGTATAATCAATGTATCTATCCTATAATCAGCTATTGCGCAAAAATCCGTAAATGGTTTTAGATTCACTCTCTTTTGATATAACATAAAATTTGTGCAATTTTCTCATTTCAAGTATAAATAATGTGTCAATGTTTTAATTTTTTGTCTGATTATAAAATAAACGTTAATACAGTACGTCACTAGTGCAATCACAGTATTATGCAAAGTGTATATATATATTTTTTTTTTACAAAGACAGTCAACTTGTTCAGAAAAAGTGGAAATTTGGAATTTCATGCTGTGTTGCTATTGAATTTTTTTTGCTAGATACATGGAAAATATTATAAAAACAATTATTATTTCTAAGGATGACGCTAATGCATCTTTTTTAAAACATTGTTTATCGCAGTCCTAAACTGTATTTTTCACTCTTAATAAAAAAGTTTAATTTTTATTGTTTATCCATTAGTTCAATACTTTTGCCGCTGGGTTTCCTGTCGTATCTCTTTACTGAATCATCATTCATGTCTAAGTTATATGTTAATGTTATAATAAATAATTTAATCGCTCGAGTCTTTTATTGAAATGTAGTTATTTCCCGTCGTTCTTATGAATAGTTTCTGTTTTATTTATTTTAAAGAAAACTGTCTCTAACAATCTAAATAACCCGACAACACTATTCGCCTTGTAATTTACAACCCTATTTCAGACAAAGCCAAGCAATAATCCCCGCAAACGAGAGGAATAGAGTGCGCTGTAGAGAGCCAATTTATCAGATGATGGGAAAAGACTTCATCATCAAACCCCTTTCTTTTCTAATTTGAAGACAAAATGGGATCGCAGAGAGGAATGGTAGGAAAATTTGGTGAAACTCGATCAGATTTTCTCACTTCGAGAGTTTTCCCATCTGGTCAACAATATCCTGACAGGAACAATCAGTGTTTTAAAAAAGTGCCTGATATAGTTAAATTGTAAACAAGTTATAGAATATTTTCTCTCTAAAAGCTGTGTCAAATCTTACAATATAGAATTTCAATTCGCCGATATTTAACTAGTTTCAAGCAACATTAATAAACCATTCTTTTGTTGTTTGTTTGTGTTTGTTTCGTGCTCTGTCCTATTTGACTGGCTATCTGCTGATGATGACGAAAAACAGATATGTTTTAGAGAAATTGATTTTCTTTGACGCCATCAATTACGAAGTTATGTTTGTCTTCGTTCTGGTTACACCGGACACATTAACTAGCTAAGACTCTGTAGAGACAATATTGGTTTACAACTTTATTCAGATGCAATTTGACATTATTTTTTAAATATACAGCTTTTGTCAGTAATCTATTGTTGCTGATAGAAATAATTTTTATACATCTATCCAGGAAAACCACTTGTAAAATTGTTTTAGATTTTTTTAAATGTAACACATATTTACGTATGAACAACTTCCCGGGGGGAGTTTTTAAAGCGGTTTGATATTTTAGAATTTTGTGTTTAAATTCTAAAATTCTAAAATATTTAGTTAAGAGTTGAATGCACTCCTATATTGCTTATTTTGAATGTCAAATTTTAATTGTAATTTTTGTGACGAGTGTATTTGCTTAGTATCAAGTTCTGTCAGTCAGATCAGATGACAACATGGTCGTCGTGTTTGCGCAGCAGTCATATCATTTGCTGCATTTCCTCGTCGTTTGAGTTATTAAGTTTTATCTATATGGAATGAAATGAGCATGAACACATGTATATAGTCTACTATGCCGATAGATTGCATTTATAAATTTAAACATCCACTTTTCACTGCTACTGAGTACTCACCCTTCTTTGTACTGCAGAAGAATTCACTGCATGAGATTTAAAACATTTAGTTAATATAACTATTTCCTATCATTTCATCGTCACATTTTAAAGTAAACTACCCCCCATTCGCGTCCCATAGCCTCCAAAAATAGAGTGAAGTATATGTTAGGGAAATTTGTGAAGAACCCGTCAATATACGCAATAATTGTTTCTCCGTTGACTGGACTTCGACAGGGAAGAGAATATCTCGACTTTCTGAGAAACCAGGACAATGTTAATTGAAGTCCCGAAATATTTTGCGCCATCTGGACGGACAACTCTTCACCTACAAAAAGGTTCATATCAAGAAAAATAAGAATAGGAGTCAAAGAACTAAACCGCATCATGTGATAGCGAATGGGTCCATATCTAATGTGATCCAATGGGAGCGCAAACGAACTGCATTTCGAGCACCTGGTGAACGGCAGTTTGTGAGAACCTAATGCTTGGGTGCATGTGTGAATATACAAAGTGATACAAGAAGCAGCATAGCAGAATCTCGAAATTGAATTTGCGAATTTAAGCCACCTGCAACGCAATGCTACAGTAAATCCTGTAGTGTGCATCTGGTCGGCATTCACACCGAGAGTGAAGCCTCTTATTGGGGAAGGGCAAAATGACCTTAACAGCACTGGTTCGTCTTTAACACAGGCAGGAGGACTCCTTCGACTGTTAGAAACACTGACTGATAAAAGCATACGAAGTATGGATACATAAACACGGACGAAAGGCTGCAATAATGTACAAGTTTTTTGCGCTGAAGTTTTGGCAAAGCGAAGCGTGCTGCTCGGTACACAGAACGTTTTTGTTTTAAAGCGTTTTATTATCAATTGCTTGACGATATACTGTATATACTGTATGTTTAAGTTCATCCAAAGTTTTGCCATTATAAATAAAGTATATAAAAATAAAAGAACAAATAGGGTGAACTCATATACTGTGTATATATATACAGTACTACGTAAATCTTCAGCGCAAAACATGATGACTGTATTGCAGCAATTAAGAGAAATTAGCTTCACTGCAAAATCATTCAAAAGAAAAAACACAATAAGTACTTAACAAATAATACTAATAAAATAATAGTTTAATCAAAAAAGCTTGTGGCAATACACATTTTACGTGTATATCTTTCATAATTGTGTTTTTCTTTTAAATGATGTTTGTATGTTTAATAATTTATTAGACTGTTAATCAAGAATTAATTAACCGCGAAATCAAAAGGCAAAACACGCGAGAAGATAGTGTAAGATTTCTTTACCGTAAAGCACTCGTAGATAGAATGCAACTCAAAGTTTAATCGATTATTTCATTATAAAAGTAACAGTTTTGAATCTTAATATGTCACAATGGCAATTTAAGAAATTAAGTGCAAAACCGGTGACTAAGGAAAGTGTAATTAAATTGCAGAGGTTTTCGGCCAAATAACGTTTCTTATTCAGTCCAACAAAAATAATGAATTAGATTGATATGAGAAAAATATATTTTTAAAATAATCACTAAAACAGTAATCGTAAAAGAGTTGTAAAAACGTTTTCAACAATAGCCTTTTTTGTTTGAACTTAAAGTATGTCAGGGCATTCGGTTTTATCTTTCTCTAATATTATTTTCCGTATGACTTTATATCAAACTTTACCGACTTACCTCAACAAATTGACTTTGTTTTTCATTGCAGACTATAAATTAATTATGCTTACGTTTTTTGTTATAATACTCTTCTGGATAAATTTAATCTGTTTTATGTCTGCCAAATTCATCATCTTTTCGTTAGTCGTGATACAGCAGGTTGTCCTTTAAAACTTGACCAGTGGGTTTTTTATTTTAATATGTACCAATGAACAGTTAAAACAATTAAAAGCAAAAACGTAGCCTCCTTTTGTCTCATTAAATTAGGATGAATATGGGCACGGGATAAATCTGATTTGAGCAAGGAAGGAAATATGACTAATGGGATCGTATCGCTGGAGTGACTTTTTCCAGACGAAGGAGGATCTGGCGTTATCAGGAGAGGATAATGTAAATGGTGACGGATAATCGTTTCTCATTTGAGGAAATTCAGCTAAAGATACAGTAATAATGAAAGAGGGGAGCAGTCAAAAGATCGTTTTATGAAAAACATATTTTTAGAAAATCATTGAAAACAAAATCTGACAAAGTAAGTGTCAAATTCGACAAAGACATGCTTTTTCACTATCTTTGGTAAAACTAATAATGTGAACATTTTTCTAGATTTTCGCTTTTAATGCAGAGCTGATGGAACTTCAAAAATATTTAAACACGGCATTCTTCGCCAAAATTAACTGCAGAATCAGACAAGTGACTTAAGCGGAATATACTGGGTGGACCACCTAAATGTTTCGAGTTAAATTTCAATAACCTTTGCAAAAAATGAATGAATTCCAACAAAGTTTATTAACAAATAGTACCATGTCTAGCATTTATTATAACAAAGCTTTGTCAAAAGATATTAACAAACAGTCCAGCTGTGAACCTCGACGTGACTGCTACAATTTTTTATCAGTTTCTGGAGACGCTTTCTGTACTGCAACATTACTTGGTTAGGCATTTTCAAAAAGGGACCGTTAAACACGCTCTGAATATTTGCTGTGAGATCGGTAGGGCGAGTAATATACACTTTGGACTTCAGAAATACCCATAGATAGAAGTCGCAAGAAGTCAGGTCAGATGACCGAGGTGGCGAGGTGGCCACTACGTGATGTGCAATCCACAACTGATCCACCTGTCAGGAAATTGGTCATCCAGTCACTGACGCACCTTTTGACCCCAGTGAGGTTGCGTTCCATCTTTTATGAACACTATGTCGTCTTCCAAAGCACTGTTTCCATCAATGAAGAATGGACGGAAGTAACCTCCTTCCCAAATCGCAGCCCAGGCAGTGTCTTGCTTCGAATACAACGACTTTTCAATAATCCACTGCGGTTTCTGAGGCGCGCAATAGCGTCGATTGTGCCAATTGACGACACTGTCGAAATGAAAGTGAGCCTCACGGGAGAAAGTGAGCAACTTCAAGTGCATGGGGTCTGCATCAATATAATTTCAATTCTTCTCATACAACTGCTGTACATTCTACAATTTCTAAGGATGTCATCCATTGTCCTTCAAAATCCACAGTAAGGAGGTGCGGTACATAGGCGCCAAGTGCGGAAACGGCACGGCGACTAAAAGTGTGGGCTATTATTAAAGTGTAAAGTGTGTAAATACTGAATCACGTTTTCTGCACGTTGTTCTGGCGAGCAGACTTCTTTTCCTTTTAGTGCCCTGAACTTTTCCAGTCGTTAGAAGTTATTGGTGCCATTTTCGTTTTGAAGGACCAGATGGGACATCTGCATTTTTCCGTATTCTGCACGAAATTTTCTCTGAACCGCAGTTACGTTTGAACTTGACAACAGAACGCGATCTCTCTCATCAAACAGAATATGCTGACATTTCTCACATTAGGACTTTGTATGAAAAACATGTGAAGAGAGAGAGAGAGGAAAGAGAGATGAGAGAAAAGAGAGAGAGGAAAGAGAGAAGAGAGAGAGAGACGAGAGAGAGAGAGAAGCGAGCGAGAGAGATAGAGAAGAGAGAGAGAGAGAAAGAAGAGAGATTGAGAGGAAAGAGGGGAGAGAGTGAAGAGAGAAAAAAAAGAGAGAATGAAGAGAGAGAGAGTGAGAGAGAGGAAAGATAGAGAAGAGAGGGAGAGTTGTCACCAGGTTCGTTCTGGTGGTGAAGACCGATGGTACATGGTCCTCGAAGAAATATCTGGGATCAACAGTAAGAGACAAAGAATATGCGCAGTATACAAGTGAATTGGACTAGAAACCAACACTTTAGTCAGATTGGACAAACTTTGAATATCAAATTGGCCACAAAGATCATGCTAGTTATGGCTTTGGTTAATTTAGTGCTTTTTATAGGGCTTTGAAAGCTGGAGCCTATTGTAGACAATACAATAGATCAATAAAAAGTTTTAAAGCTTTCGAGATGAAAACCTACGGAAGACTCCTGGACATCACGTGGCAGCAAAGAAAAATAAATGATTATGTTTGAAAAGGATCACAGAAGCTAATCATGGGGAAGAACCAGAAAGAGTGATAGCATCCATTCACAGAAGTAAACCGGTCGTCAAATTCCGGCTGATTGCATGACAGAAGTGATGATACAAGGTATAGTATAGAAGAAAATGGAAGGAGAGGAAGAAAAAGAAGAAACTTTGGTTGCGTTGGTGTAATGAGTTGAAAGAATAGAATGGACACAGTCTGAAATCTACAGTAAGTGTGGCAGAGCAAAAAAATGTGGAGAGCGGACGACGATAGATGGGTGCTCCTACGACCTTCAACGGCTATGGTTTAAAGAGAGTGAAGAGATTCCTTGTAGGATGGGGAGTAGCGCAAGCAATGTGATCCATATCACTTATAGGTCACATCGATACTTGTAGTTCACACTACATGGTTTCACTTCGGGCCATTTTAGTCCAGATTGAACTCGAGATGAACACGCAAACGATAACAATGGCAATTTATAGTTTTCTATATTATACATTTGGCTTCGTACATAATTTGATGACTTTTAGTCCTTGAAGACTTTTTATAAACTAAAGTAATTTTTTAGACATTATTAATTGAACTGCAATTATAATAACTTCGTTTAGATGAACGTACAGTAGCTATCGTCTCTGTGTTAGATGGAGATCAGAAAACTTCCGCAAGATTCTACTCCATCTAAACCGCATGCGCTTTTACCTGATGTTTCTTTGCACTTTTTAGAAATAACTATGTTTTCGCTAAATACTTTCTACTTGACTTGTATTAACTTCCTAACCGACTTTAGATTGCATTGTTGTAAATGTCTCTTGCCTGATAAAGCTAGTTGTTTCGCCGAAAAATATGTTGCTATTACATTATTTCATGATTGCATTAGGCTAATTGATAAAGCTTTTCAATAAAAGCCAAACGTCTATTCCTACCAATTTGAGTGCAAAACTGATGCAAAGTAAACGTTACAACAAAACGTAGAAGAAGTAGGCTAATTATTCCCAAAAACATTTTTTACCGTGAACATACTTTATTATATGATTGAAATACATTTAGAATGAAGCACCAGAAATAGAAAGCAAACCAGTCAAGAATGCGGAGGACGTGTGGTCAGTTGGTGCTTGTGAGAGAAAGAGAGACATTGAGGAAATGCAGAACTCTCGCCATCAGGATTTCTGTTAATAGCACACAAGTCTACTTACTACTCCAAAAAAGGGGTTAAAAAGAGAGTTAAGGGGAAATGTAGAGGTACCACCTTTCATGGCATGATGCGACTCCAATAACCACTCGGTCAGACTGGTCCTCACATCCACAGGTGACATGAATGCGGAACTCAGCTTTGCGGCGCAGCAGCCTTTTCATGCGTGACGAAGAGACACATCCTCCCCCAGATAACCCTGGTATAAGTAGAACATAGGGGATAAAGAGTCGACCACTCGATAACTGGTGCCCAAGGCAAGTTGTTTTTCTCAAAAATACCCTTATACACCACCTTTTGAAGGGTTTCCAATGAAGGTATTTAGAAATGCCCTTATTTTGAAAGGAAAATACATTTTTCTAACAATGCAGGCTGTGATACCCCGGATAAGATTGGCTCCAGAATCAGCGCATGGTGCGAAGCAAAGGGATGGCGTATCCTCAACAGTGACGAACTCACTTTCATCAGCCACGGACATACAGTAACTCCACCTCGGTCCTGGACATCACGCTTACAACTACGGAATACAATAAAGTCAACTGGGAGAAGTTCAGTGAGAGAACGAAGTCCGAACTGGAGGGTGGGTATCGATTGGATGAGGGCTGGTGTCTACTTCTGTTAGTTGCTTGTTAATCACACAGCCTCATCTGGGTGATATTAAACGGTTTAGCATCCCTTCTGAGACACTTTATATGCCCAAGTTA
>JAUYWV010155144.1:0-18558 GCA_032274565.1 Nematoplana nigrocapitula
GTCATATTTCATTCTGACCCCCCTCCCCGTCGTCGTCAATCATCATCATTTCGTCAACCCCCCCCTCAGTGATGACGTAATATTCGGATGGCCCCTAGGGCTTTTGTGAGCGCGGCCAACTCTGAGGAGCGGTTGACTGCGCGTGTCGGCCAATCACAGCACGCTTAATCTAATCGCGGTAGTCTGTATAACGATGTCCCTGAAGTGAAAATTGTTTTGTCTTAATGTTGAACAAAAAAGGAATTCTGCGTTTATTATATGAACACATCAAAGACACAGCAGGAAATTGCTACTGTGTTTACTGCGAAATTTGGTCAAACTGTTAGCCGGAGAAGTGTGGGGGATATCATAGCGAATAAAGAGAAGTGGTTGCAAAATGATGGTCCCAGTGGCTCAATGAAATGGCGACTTCGACAGAATTCCAATCTGGAGAGGGCACTGCAGTTGTGGTTCACGATTTTACGGTCGAAGAATGCCGTCATCATTGACGCTGTTTTGCGTGAAAAGGCTAAGCACTTTGGAAATGAACTAGGCAACACCGACTTATAGTACTCTAACGGATGGCTGCAGTGTTGTAAGTCGAGGTGTGGCATTGTCAACAAAATGATCTGCTGTAAAAGCGCTCCCGTTATCTCGCCATACTCGCCACTCACCAAAAATTTGCCTCAGATGGACTGTGGCGAGATAACGAGGTTAGACTGTATATCCGTTTTTTCCAAATTAATCTAGGAGATCGTCACTGCGGACACAAAGGCCTGACGGCAAACCAGCCTATTGTAGTTTAAATTTGTATAGAAAACAGAAACGTCGAAAAACAATATTATTGAAATACGAAAACAATCCACAGCTCCAGTATGAGATCAGACGAAAACATGTAAAGAAGAAGAACCTAAATTTGTCGGAGAATACCACTGGATAGAGCTGCTCAACCCTATCGTTGTCGGTATTGCCAAAGTAGCGAAAACTCAAAATAATTAAAGAATTTCTCGAGTACAGAGGAAATTTCATCGGAACCAACGAATTGATTGCTTCGATAAACACGCCGGACATGCGAAGAAAATCTTCGCTCGGATCCAACAGCGCCGGCACTAAGACACAGTATTCAATTGCTTTACACTTCATATAGACCGAATCGTAAGTATCTGGATAGCAGATATTAGCTTCATCTTCAAGTCCGAGAGCATGACCAAGCACACGCCACATGTGTATGAAGCAGTCCAAATCTTCTGCAGTAGGAAAAATGCCAAATTGTTCATGATACACAATAACAGGTGCAACAAAGCCACAATGCGTAAGGGTCATATTGTATTGATTGAAAAATTGCTGTTCAGGGAGGTCCCGTGCCAGGTTCTCTTTTGCGGATAGGTGCTTCTTATTGACAGAACATAAGGCGCTCTTAGACAGACTGTTATCAGTGGTATGGTGGAGATCACCGGCGCAGAACAGTATCAGATAACGAAGAGTGTCCAGATAACGCTTCCTGCATGGGTCCACTGCAGATGATCGCCCTGTGAAGATTAGGGTTTGCAGAAGATCATTCAAAGACAGCCCAATTGTCAAAGACTGGAGCATGCAGTGAAGAATTTGTGAAAAATTATTTCGGAAAAAAATGTGTGCTTTTTCCAGCTTTATTTCATCAATCCAATCGAGATGTTCTAAGGAGAGACGGTCGTCGGGTATACACCATTCCTTTTTTCGGCCACGTAACAATTGATTGTGGATATCGTTTAAAGTCACTAAATTCATTATTCATTCCTGAAAGTGAAAAATAACACTATGATCACCACTGAGCAGCAAACAATAATACAGAATAGTAAATAACACACAAACAATGCGTAAATATTTACTAATGTTGACAAAAGTTTCAGTACATGGTATTTCATATTGACGTACGTGCGATGTGTGATGACAGAAAAACCAATGAGCTTTATTTAAATACAACAGTTGTTGTTTTCTACCCTCTTTGGTAAAAGCATAAAAATTGATCAACTAAACTTGCAGCAATGCTGCCAGCAAAGTCTCAGCAAATAAAACGCAGCGGCTAAATAAAAACGCAGAAAATGTCTTTAAAAAATACACACACATATTATAAGTTCTATCTTTCACATTTTCTGTCATTTGTAGAAATAGTGGCTATGATTGACCATAGTATAATGTCTCTGTAAAGTAGGTCGCCAAATCACGTGAAGTCAAATTCATTATTATCATCAGGTACCGTCTTCTATTAGAAGGTTGGCAACAATAACACGCCACTTCTGCCTGTTCCCAGTTATCCATTTTGCAATCCCGATGTTTTCCTAAAGCATATCTAAGTGGTACTTTCACGCAAGTTTTATTCTTCTAAGTGGGACAATCACTCTAAGTGGGACATCTAAGTGGGCCAGTCTCATTTAGATATTCTTTTTAATAATTTTTGTTGAGGTTCCGTCCCACTTAGATACATAATTTGTTACCTGCTCAAACGATAATGATGATGAGACCTACTTAGATAGAGTTTTAATGACTGGTAAATGTTACCTACGATTTTATTTTTATCGATCGCTTTTAAATAGAAATTAAAACAAAATAATATTTTATAGAAATTTTTTTTTGTAAAATGAAAATACTTATTAATTTAATTAGAAATTTTATTTAGTGTTTTGGTAAAATTGAACACGATATATTTATAAAAGATTTTTGACCCTGGTATTAACTCCGACTAGTTAAGAACAAATTAATAGGTCCTAATTGGCCTTTTCAATTCTGAACTACTCGGGAATCTTAATTTTAGGCGTCAATATCTTGAACTTTTGTTATGAATGATATAAATAGTAAAGCGATATAAAGTGTTTATAAATTTTAATTTCTTCAATATAGTGTTTGCCGTACGTTTTAAAATACTTTTTAAAATGTTGGTCAGTTAATTGCGAACTGGAGAGCTATAAAGAAAATGATTTGTCATTTTACATGTTATGGGTTGCTTTATACATTCTCCAATGACTCACATTTTAAAAATCATGCATCTTACTAAAATTTGAAATATATAGAAGAATTTTCAATAGTAAATTTAAAGTTAAATGATGATTGAGGCTATTGGCTTTCAAGCCCCATTTTCAACCGTAGCTAGAATGGAAAAAAGTTCGTAATGGCAACAAGGGGTTTGTTTTACAATAGTAAACAAATTAATGCCTCAAACAGCGCCGCGTTAAAAAATATTTTATGAACTGTCGCGAACTGCTAAAATAAAAGTAAGTTTGATATTCTATAGTACTGTTGTCATGATATAAGATGTAGTATTAGTCACTATTAAGTTATTTTCCATAATTACTAAATAAAAACGAGCCGGTTCCACATATTTTTGGCACCCGAGTCGAGACTGAGTTTTACTAATATATTCAGTTGCAGATTAACCCTATTTAGCTCACCTTGTGCCGCTGCGGCACACCTTTGAAATAATTTGAAATAAAAACTTTACTTTGAGCAGTTGGCATCAATGAATCTATGACAATTCCTAAAATTAGCTCTGAAGTGCATTACATACTTACATTTTAATCAAACAACCTCCTGGTGCAATTAATTTACTATTTTTTAAATTAGGTGTGCCACAAAGGCACAACAATGTATGTAAATATGTTTTGAAAGCATCGACATTGATTTTTATAAATACAAGCCCATAGACATCATATCAGCTGGCACTGCTAAGTCTGTGGACATACCTACCTGTACCTAGTCCTAATACCCTTCCTATATCAATGTACCATCTAATTTCTCTTCAATATGTGTACTAAATTATCTAGGTACACAATATAGGTTTTCAATAGGTGTCCCATATAGGTACTCACAATGTTCAGAATGCCTACCTATATATATATCTATATGTATATAGGTAACCATTCTGAACACATAGTATATAAGACTTGCAAGGCCAACCTAATTATTAATATTATATATGATTCTGATTATGGTAATACAATACGTATGTTTACTGAAGGTCGATTTTTCTGAAAAATAAACAAAAACCACTTTTTATCCATAATTTTAATATGTAAATTGCAGCATATTACTAGGAGGTTGTTTTAATTTCCATAGAAATTCACTAAATTATAAAATCACTTAACATATATGTATTATAATATTAAGTAGTAGATACTATTATTTTCTAGATAGGTTTCTTTTTTTGCATCATCTCGACATAGGACATGAATTTATTCCAGATTTTATCTTGGATAGAAGACCTAACCGATTCAAATAAGATAATAAATAATTTTTAATAAAACGTCTACCACTTTGTTCTAAAATTTGTTGATTCCATTGAAATTAACCGTTTCTTGATATGAAAACGTTATCCTCAGCTTGTTCCACTTCATCATCTCTTGAAGCACCTTGCTTATCACCATTGTCACTTTCCACATCAGGTTCCAAAGCATCATTTTTATCTTCCAAAATCACTAGACTCAGATAATTCACCTTCAATGTTCAATTCTTGTCGTAATTCATCAATAAATCTAAAAATACCTGCACAATACATTCTTGTTACAATCTCATTGTGTTACAATACAAAAAATGTTCAGCTGATATTTGCATCAGTAACATATAACTGTTAATGTCCAGTTGCCTACAATGCTGCCGTGTGAAGGTAAACCACCGTAATGAAAATATTTAAATGAAAGTTCATAAATTCCAGTACAAAGTTTTTATTAAAGCACTTATTGGTATAGATTTTGTAATATATTCGGCGCAAACCACTCTCTTTAATATGGTAAAATATTGATTTCGTTACTTTGTTGTGTACATGGTAAATTTAGGTTACGTTCATTTACCTTCAAATACATAAATAATTTATATAATGTGATTTGGAGGTAAAGCACCGTACGTTGGATTACCTCCAACATAATAAAATAAATTTGACTATGATTTGGAGGTAAAGCACCGTACGTTGGATTACCTCCAACATATTAAACTATTTTTTGGTTTTCAAGTAATGCTAGCTAGAATTCTAAGTACCGTACGTTGGATTACCTTCAACCTTTTAAAATAAATTTGACTATGATTTGGAGGAAAAGCACGTTGATAACATTGTTGGTTATGCCACAGATTTACCATAATATATTATAGTAGAAACCTGTGTGTAGAACGTACGTTAAATTTATCTTCATATATATCTTTAGTACTCATTACAAGGCCAGTAATATAGTACCAATACTCTAGTTACATAGTCTAGTAAGTATACTTATTCTATGCTGCATGATTAACAATGGAAATAAATCGAGCTCATTATTGATTTGGGATAAATACTAAACTTTATAAATTGTGCATCCCACACTAGAAAATAAAGAGCCATATTTACTGTTAATCTATTTAACGTAGTCTTTGTGATGCAATCTAAACTATTTTTTATCTATGTTACAATATTTATTGTATGTCAATAGAATAAATATGGACAGAATTTCATTGTTATTTTTAAACAAATAGTATCAAATAGACATGGTGAAAACAGTCTAAAATTGTTAATATTCCCAGAGTTTAAAATTAAATGTACAAACTAAACAAAATGAAATTCTTATAAAACGAAAAACTGTAGATAATACATATATATAATGGGTATAATGACATCTAACACATAGGTATATAAAGATAAATCTAACGTACAATGTTGTTTGCACAAGGTTTCTACTATAATATATTGTAATAAATCTGTCGTATAACTTGAAAGCATAGCTAATTTTATGGTAAAATGTTGAAGGCAAATCAACGTACGGTGCTTTACCTCCAAATCATAGTCAAATTTATTTTAGTATGTTGGAGGTAATCAAACGTACGGTGCTTTACCTCCAAATCATAGTTAAATTTATTTTAATATGTTGGAGGTAATCCAATGTATGGTGCTTTACCTCCAAATCATAGTCAAATTTATTTTAATATGTTGGAGGTAATCAAACGTACGGTGCTTTACCTCCAAATCATAGTCAAATTTATTTTAGTATGTTGGAGGTAATCCAACGTACGGTGCTTTACCTCCAAATCACATTATATAAATTATTTATGTATTTGAAGGTAAATGAACGTAACCTAAATTTACCATGTACACAACAAAGTAACGAAATCAATATTTTACCATATTAAAGAGAGTGGTTTGCGCCGAATATATTACAAAATCTATACCAATAAGTGCTTTAATAAAAACTTTGTACTGGAATTTATGAATTTTCATTTAAATATTTTCATTACGGTGGTTTACCTTCACACGGCAGAATGCTAGATTACTGCAATCAATAACTTTACCAATAACCAATGACTACACAGAGAATGGAAATACGATGTTTATAGATTTTGTCTGGAATACCTACACAGCTTGTCTGATTCTTTGCAAAACATATTTAGCACACAGTAAGGATATGTCAGTTATAAATAATGATTACAATTATTGATAAATTAGGGGTGTGCCACAGCGGCACAAGGTGGTCCACAATGGTTGTAAAAAAGGTGAGCTAAATAGGGTTAAGCCAGGTATATTTCAGGGTCTGAGGCTAAGTGTTTGAAACTTATTACTATGCAGTGATCTTAAGCACAAAATCTAACTCTGTCAACTTATGTAGAAATGGTGTGATCGAAGTCTGAGTCTGACAGCCACCTTGGTAGACAATTTGGAATGTTCAACCTAGTCCTAAGCTAAGGCAAGGCTAAGTCTTCTTCCTTGGCTTGAGCACAGAACACACAAATATGGTTTGGTATACTATAAGCAACCAGGGGGGGTGTGAAATGAAAAGGTGCCAGCTTTCTGACAAATATTTATTAGGTGGCAAAACATATTTTTAACAAAAGAAAATATTGTAAAAAATTATAACAGATTTTTATTCACTGTATTCATTTTGGAAAATGTACATAAAAGATAAAAATGATTAACAACAATTTCTTGAATTTATTCATAAATTTTAAAGGAATTATGGAATACTTACGTCAAACAATGTCAATAACCTATATACACAAATATATATAAATATAAATATATTTAATAAGTCTGTCTGTATGTAAATAATGCTGATAACATATAAATCAGCAAGTTATATTCTTTCATATTTACAACTAACATTTTGCACAATTTCATATTCAATAATTCTATATTTTATTACGTAATATTATGTAATTCTCATTTTAAGAATGAAATAGACAGGCAGCTATGGGTCATATAGGACATATTACATCAAATACTTTTAAATGACCAATACTAAAATCATGCAAATATGCCAATTAGCTAATTTGGTTCATATTTGATATTGCACTAGAATATTTATGATATCTAACAACACCTATTTTTATGTACAAACTTTATTTTAGACAATTATAAATTACATTTTATATCACATTGTGATGTTGTTTAGTGTTAAAAGAAAACTGCAAATGAGAAAGTTAATAATTATGAAATAATAACTTTTTTTCATCAAGTTTATACACTTCTTATTTTTTCTAACACATAATATATATTTTTAAATCTTTTTAATGTGAGTACAAAACAATATAACAAATTATAAAGATCAATAACAAAAATAGATAAGTATAGATCAAAATATAGATTTAAAAATTATAGATCTGCAATAAAAAAAATTGAAAATGTATTATATTTGTACACTTGAAGTGTATAATTTCAAGTAAGATTTCTTTCTAATAGCTAACAACATGATACAATTTTACAAATTCAATCTTACAATATTGAGCATTGTAAGATTGAAAATAAAGTACATTTCTTACAAATTAGTGATTTATGGATTATGATATATTATGGTTAATGACATAAATAATTATTATAACTTTCTCATATTTATAACATATATGATGTTGTATGTATGAATAACTGTTTGAATGTACATAGACATAATTGTATAAAATACTTAATAAATATTGTTAATTACAACTTTTGCCAAATAAAATCTAAACCTGATCCCAAAATCCTCAATAATACTCAGTATTGTAAGATTGAAATTGTATCATATTCATAGCTATTAGAAAAAAATCTTACTATTTGCAACTGTACACATCTTTCACATTAAGTGTACAAATATATAAATTTTCATTTTTTATCATGATCTATATAATTTTTATATCTTTTTACATTTAAATTTAAAAGATTTTTTAATATATTAGGTGTTAGAAAACATTTTAAAAATATATAAATTTGATGAAAATTGTCATTTTTTGAAAAATATCAACATTTTCTTTTTATTGTTTTTCGAACACCTAAGAAAATTAAAATATGTTATAAAATGTAAAATATAATTGCTTATATATTTACTTTATTACAGATATATAGATTTGCTTGTTTGCATAAATGGCATATTTGCATGTTTTCAGAATAATTTGTTCAAAATCCAACAAATTTGGACATCATAAAAATAACTCATTATTGTACATTGCTATACTGTCCTAAAAACTAAAAACAATATGAATATTAGAACTGAAATATAAAACAGACAAAATCATAAAAATGAGCAAATTTAAAAATTGCAAATTTTTTGCTCAACGTTTGGAAACTTTGGAAACCATTCAATATTGAGATGTAATATTTGAAATTTAACCTTTAAACGTGTACCACAATCTATTTGTTGTTTGGTCAGAGAATGATACAAGGCTATTTCCACCACATAACTTACAAGGTTTGAACATCTAAGTCTTTAGTTTTAAAGTAAACTTGCTTAAAAATGGTGAATGCCCAGATGTATGAGAGGTTGTAGGTTATAAGGTTTAAATAGTAAATAGAATAACCTTTTTGTATGTTACCTACTTACAAGATTATACTGTATACAAACAGGCTATAAACTGGAAAACTTTATGTAACAAACATATCTGTTTTCTGTTTCTATTAAATTAGATATGGATTATCATTCACAGGTAACTGTTTTAAAGTGTTTGTTGACTGTTTTGTTTGCTTTTTGTTACAGTTGAATCCTCTTATAACAAATTTCAATGGACCCTAAGTAAATATTTAATATTTATTAGTTTCAAATTTTCAAAATTACTTCATTCCAATCCTTTTTTATTAAATTTATTGTAATATCAAAAATATTTTATATTTATGTCTACAAGGGACACAGTTGACTGTTTGCCTTATCATGAGATATTATTTGCCACATAAAGAATACTTTGTATACACATTAATGAAATTCTAAGCTCACAAATAATGTACCTTTTGATAATATACAAAATTGAAACAAATCTTTTTTACATTCAGGTAATTTCACATTTTATACATTCAGGTAGCAAAAAATTAATGCAGAAAACCACCAACTTTTATGACTTTAAAATTAATTAAATAAATCTTTATATACAAAAACATTTTTTTAATTTTAAAAAGTCTGTTTTAAAAGCATAACTTTTGAGCATTTATGTTTATATATAAAATTATAGTTTGATCAAAGTGTTTATCTTAGGAGGTCGTTGTGTAGGTTAATTTTTTTAATAATATTTATGTGTACATTTTCTTTTTCAGATTCACACAAATCAGAAAGAATCCTTTTTGCAGCTTCTTCAGCAAAGTTCACCTGAATACTCCGGAGAAGGGTTTTGTGGTTTGGTGTATACTAATCATGATTCTTCTGGTGTTGTTTCAGGTAGTCCATTAGATGTTGTTGTTTCAGATAGTACATCAATTGATGCTGTTTCAGATAGTACATCAATTGATGCTGTTTCTGGTATTACATCAAGTGATGTTGTTTCAGGTAGTGTCATTTCAGGTAGTACGTCAGGTGGTGTCATTTCATGTATTTCATCAGATGGTGTTGTTGTAGGTGGCTCATCAGGTTGTACTATTTCAGGTAGCACATCAGATGGTGCTTTTTCAGGTAGTACATCAATTGATGCTGTTTCTGGTATTACATCAAGTGATGTTGTTTCAGGTAGTGTCATTTCAGGTAGTACATCAATTGATGCTGTTTCTGGTATTACATCAAGTGATGTCATTTCAGGTAGTACGTCAGGTGGTGTCATTTCAGGTATTTCATCAGATGGTGTTGTTGTAGGTGGCACATCAGGTTGTACTATTTCAGGTAGCACATCAGATGGTGCTTTTTCAGGAAGTACATCAGGTAGTTTTGTTTCAGGTAACATAGCTTTCATTGACAGCTCAGAAACTAACATTTCTGATAAAATTGTTATTATCGCTAATAGGCATGTATGTCTGTTCTGTAACGAAGTACATACTAAAATCTGGCGACATATGAAACTAAAACATGGAAGTGAAAAAGAAGTCTATGATGCTCTTAATAGTAGCGGTAAGAATGCTTTCACGACTGTTATTAATAAAGGAGATTTTTACAATAATCGAAATACGTTAAACAAGAACAAAGGGCTTTTCATTGTGTTGCGTACTTCGGGTAAAACGGAAACATTGAAAGCAGATGACTATACGCCTTGCCCGTATTGCTTAGCCTTTGTCAAGAAATCTGACTTGTGGCAGCATTCCCGTATACGCTGCTCGCAACGTCCAACCGATAACAGTTCAAAAACCGACAACAAGGGAAACAGTCACGGTAGAGGATTGCGGTTTCAATCAACTTGTCTTTTGCAAGAATTTGAAACAAGTACACCAGAAGACTTTCGCAGTACTGTTTTGCAGAGCATGAAGCAAGACAAAATCACCAGTAAGGCTGTTCAAGACGTTTTGATATTGCAAGTTGGTCAATATTGGTATGACAAGCACGGCAGCCGACAGGTTAAGTTAATCCGCACAAAACTGCGCGAATTAGGACGTCTACTACTTGGGCTCAATAAACGAGGTATTTTCTCAATGACTGAAGCTATCCAGTGTAAGAACTTTGATCTGATTGTGGATGTTGTACGGGAAGTGTGTGAATTTCAGAGAGATGAGGGGTTAGATCCTGATGCTCCGTTTCATCGTTTAGGGAAGCCGACCTTAGCATTAGGGCTTGGCCACGCACTTAAGAAGGTCACCCTAAGTCTGTGGGGTGAGTCAGTGAGAAATGGTCTGCATACTACGGCTACCGAGTGTCGTAACTTTTTGGCTCTGATTGAAAATGAGTGGACCGCGAAGATCGCCTCGCATGCACTCAAGACCAAAAGGTCCGATGCCAACGCGAAGGTACCAGAATTACCTAACCAAAAAGATCTTCTTTCCATTAAAAGCTACATGGATTCTTCCATTGAAGAAAAGTGTAAAGGAATCGAGAAAAGTCCAGGAAGTGTTGAGCTTTATTCAGAATTATCTGAATGCCTTACGGCCAGAATAATTTTATTTAACAGACGACGGGCCATGGAAGGATAAAAAATTTCTGTCAAAAACTTTCGAACTTGCTTAGATAAACCGGATCTCGTCTTACGTGAGCTGAAGCCACTGCTATCTACATTCGAGCAAGCTCTTGCTGAAAAGTGAGCCTTTTATCATATTATAACGGAATTGAAAATTAATTTTAAATGCGTTCCCATAATTATACTTAGTTCCCTGTGTATTGTTTATTTGCAACGAATTCATATTTAAAAAAGCTATATTTTGTATCAACTTCAGTCTTGATATGATGCTTCTGCCTTCAGGCGTACTATTTAACTCAAATACAAAGTCCTCCATTTGTATTATAAATGTATATCTATTTAAATATGTATGTTTTCGTATTTTTCATTTTTACTATGATTTCAAAAGCCCAAATTAATAATTTAGAGCTATTATATTGAACAATTAATATATATTTACTAAAGAAAAAGAATATCAGCCAATACAAGTTTGCCTAACATTGTTAGGTATAGCTTGTAACGACAAAAGCTGCGAAATGGATTATATTTATAAAATTATATTTCAATCATATAATAGTTAAATTATATTAAGTATAATTGAAATAATATAATTATCAACTTAATTTATATGTAAATTGTATTTAAACAATTTGCACTAATTTTATTGTATATTGTTATCCTTGGAGAAATATTAGAATGAATTTAATGTGCCGTTTTATTAAATAAAACTATTTTTATTTTTAATTATTTATGTTAAATAATCATTGCTTGATTTATTTTTATTCAAATTTAAATGTGATTATACCTTAAATCAGCAAAGAAATTACTGTATCTAATAATAATCATTTGAGCATAATTTAAATCAATAAAGGCGTATTTATATTTTTGTTGCAACATAATATTTTGTATTTCACACTTTAGACTGGGCTTGTGCTACATCTTCGGAAAAAACAACCGAAAAGTACCGATATTGTTGCTGCCGGAAGTATTGACCGGTTTAAAACTCCTTCTAATGAGCCGCCCGTGTCAGCCACCTTCAATTCAGGGATCACAATACTTACTGACCAACCGACGTGGTCGACCTATCGACGGTGGTGCTGCACTGAAAAAAATGGCAACGGAGGCTAAAGTCTTGAGACCGGATCTTTTAACTTCACGGTAAATTAAAGGAAATAGATTATTATTGTGTACTATTATTTTATTGACACTAAATATAGGGTGTCTCAAAAAAATTGCCGTTTTGAAATTACAAAATAGTCAAAGATTTATTATTATATAAAGTGTACATTAGGATTTTACCTAATACAAATATTGTTAATATATAACGACTAGACAAGTGAAACGACGATGACAAGTGTAAAATGTTATTTACCATATAATGAGGGAAGATGTTCACCATTAAAATATATGATCTTTAGTAGGTCTGCCCTGAGATGATTGAGCTCACGTATCAAAGTTTGCCGAGTACAATTATCCAAGAAATTCTATACAAATTGACGTACTTCATCAATTGTGTTTAATCGTATATTTATCCGTTCAACCTCAATGTATCGAAACACAAACCTATCTAAGAGGTTCAGGTCCGGTGAATATGGAGGTTGCGAAACCCGACCAATATCATTTGCAGCAAGGAATTCTTCTGTCATTCGAGTTTATGGGGCCGGGCATTGTCGTTCATGATTACTAGACTTCCTCTGCGACGAATAGCTTGCAGGTCCTGCAAATATTGAACATACTGATGGGCATTGATGGTTTCATTGCGATGGAGAACTTCTGAGTAATGATCACCACGGTGGTTAATATCGACGATAATGTGGAACTTAGTGTCCGATATAAGACAACGATCCACTACTGTGCGATCACCTCGGTCACCCCTTTCATCTACCCATGCACGGACATTCTGCGGTAGAGGTAATGGTTTTTGCGTAGATCCATTTTTCAATGATTACTACAACAGTGGCATCCAGCTCATCCAGTATATTTTGGGCTTCCAGTACTCATTGATCATTGTGCACATCTGTTAAGGAATATGGTACCCATATTGCATTACACGCTCTTCTTGTGGAAATTCTGTTTCAGAATGCTCTCTACAGAAGACTTGTGTATACCATTTATTTAAGAAATTGTAACCAATGATACATGTGGATCTTCTTCAATAAGCTCCTGGACTTGATGAATGTTGTCGGGTGTTCTGGAGACTCTGGGATGACCTGAGCCTTCTTTCCGATTACAGCTGGTCCTGTCTTCTTCTTTAAATTCTGCCACTAATTGTCGTACCCGCCGTTTATGTATCACATTCTGTTCACCACATAGGCACTGGATAGCAATTCATGTATTTCGCTAGCTTTTTTACAATTACGCACCATAGTTAATACAAAAAATTAACACGATCTGGCTGTACGTCTTCCATGATTAACAAATAATAAAATAATAATAAATGCATCTAGAATTTTGATATTTAATCTTGTCGTCATCATAACACTTGTCTAGTCGTTATATATTGACAATATTTGTATTATGTAAAATCCTAATGTACACTTTATATAATAATAAATCTTTGTATATTTTTGAATTTCAAAACGGAAATTTTTTTTTGAGACACCCTATATAGTATTTAAAATTTGAGCTCTATTTATTTTGTATTTTATCGACTTTGGTGCAGTAGTGAAATATTGCTTCCTTTGAATAGTTAGATGTTTGTTTTCAAATTACTCTTCGATTTTTTAAATTTATACAAAATACAAAATCGACATGTCCAGCATTACCAGTAATCACCCCATCTTTAATTAGTTTTGATACATATGTGTATTTTCTGGAAACCTTAAATTATGACGTCATCAAAAAAAACAATCTAAAATGGTCGATCACTTATAGCACTTCTCTAATTTTCTATTTATCATAGCTAATGTTATAAAATATCTGTCTGTATACGTTGAACATTAAAGTATTTTATGTTTGGCCTAAAAAAGTACTAAAACAGCGTTCTGAGGGCTCGTCTCATAGATGCTGGGGGTCCGTGAAGAATCAAGTCATGAAGAGGGTTCGCGAGGTGCCAATATGGTAGTGGTTTGTCAGCCCCATCCCGTCGGGTGTAGGGCGAGAGGGGAATGGGGCGCCACTCGTGTCACCATTTGAAAAAATTCCAACTTTATGTGTTTTTCTGGTAGAATTCACATATACAGAGACATACGCCCTAGTGCAGAACCTACAGTTAAGCTATCTCCCAGTTAAGTTGAGAGTTAACTCCTAATTCTGGTGTGCAAAACAAAAAATTGAGTTAATTGGCAGTTATTTTTTAACTGCCAGTTAAATTTTATAATTCAATATTTAACTGCCAACAGTTGGGGGTTAAGTTGTATATAACCAATAGAAAATGTGCGACTGCGCTATAAGTGTTGTTTGCTATGTGATATATATATATCACTTCTTATGCTGCGCTTTTATTCTACATTTTGATATGGACGTAATTAGTATAATAGGAAATGATAGAATTCGATTATTGAGAGATCGAAGCGAAAGAACAACACTCTGGACAATTCTAAATATAATATATTATGTTGCAGTATTAGTACAACGGGACTTAATTTACGTTTGTGTGACATTTTCGCATGTGTTTTTATCTTTTGTAATTATTAATATAAATTATATTTTATTTTTTAGTAATGTTATACTGATAAAATAAAATGCTTTCTACAATTATTCTAATGCCGCCATATTTTTTATAAAAAATAAAAATTGTACCTTTATAAATTATAAATTGTACCTTTATAAATAAAGTGATCCATAGAAAAATATGTTACGCTTGGATTCTTGCCAAGAATTACACCGCAGGTCAAAATATTGTTTGTCAGGTGCGATCCTAACTGTATACTCATATTGTTAGAATATTGTTAGAATACACTCCAATGCCCGCATAGTAACAATATGTATATTATAGTTGAGAGTCATATACGGGTTTGTCATTTCTCCAAAACTGACTTCATTATATAAGGGGATCATACTTCACGTATACATTTCAGCATACATACATCAATCACCCTATCACAATAGTCGCGCCATATTTTAACTCCCAGTTAGTTAAATGTCAACTGTGCACACCAATTCACAATTCCTACTAACTGGCAATTAAAATAACTGGGAGTTAGCTTAACTGCTAGTTCTGCACTAGGGCGCTAGTCTACAAACTTCGAGCTAGAGCGCAGGTGAAGATTATACATTACAGCATTCTACTTGATTCCTTTTGGTTTAGAGTACTCCGAAAACATATGGCAACGATGACCCAAGTGCTTCATCTGAAACGCGAACCATTCGAATGGATCCTCCGTCACCTTGGTCACACTGAAAATATTCACAGAGAATATTACCGTCTCCAATCCGACGTCATAGAAAAAACTAAAGTGGCAAAACTTCTCCAGCTTGCAGAAGACGGGAGAATACATGAATTTTACGGAAAGAACCTCGACGAAATCAGTGGTAAGTTTTATAACAAAAGTTGAAGCTTAGCAGTTTCTACGTAAATATAGGCCATACCGCTGAATTCGACCGCCTGTAAAAATTAAAACTAAATTCCTTATAGATGAATTTATTAGTTACCAAAGCACAATAAATATGTATGAACCATTTACAGAAATGAAGTGAAAACAATGAAATGAGTCGTATTACAGGTAAACACCTCTTGAATCAATGATCTTCTGCAAATCCTCCATCATCTTCTTCAGAGCTTTATTCATCCTTTCAGCTGTGAATCTTGGTAGTTCTGCTGTCAAAAATTGCTCAAGGTTAGCTCGTGATTCAAAGCCGCCCATCCGACGAGCCTCCAATCGAGGAAATACGTACCGGTCACACAAATTGGTGTCTGGTGAATACGGTGGTTGACGAAGTAAACGTATGTTTCGATCTTGAATGTGCTCAATTGTATTGCGTGCGGTATGGGGCCGAGCATTATCTTGGATTAGGCGCAAGTTTTCTGGGAGGATTGGATCTTGCAAACCGACCAGGAAACCTTCGAGATCACGTAGAAAATTAACATATAGTTCTGAGTTCACATTGACATTTCGTGGTAAAATTCTGAAGAAATGGTGACCCCGTTGAGTAACTGCCACAATGACGTGAAACTTTAACTCCATTGGTGATCGTCTAGCAACTTGTACCACTTCTTCGTCACCTGCTGCACTCATCCAACAGCCTGTAGAATTTCGTGCTTTCATGTTCCGACTATAAAAGAACTTTTCATCTATCGTAACTAAATTCGTTTGACACAATCTACTTCTGAGACTTTCCAACAAATCTTGACAACGTTCAACTCTGTCAGCCTTGTTTCCATCCGAGAGTGTATGAGGAACCCATTTGCAGTGGAACCATATTCGTTCTAAGTCTTCTGTCATAATTCGTTGAGTCATAGTATGGGAAATTCCTAACAATGCACTGACGTCAACAACAGACATTGAGTTATCTTCCTTGATTATATTTTCAACCAATTCGACGTTATTCAATCTGACTTGACTTTTCTCAGTGCCACTTCCTTCTTTCCTTTCAAATGAATCCCTCCTGTCTTCTCGAAATTCTTGGCATATCTTTCGAATATGTCTAACGGAATAGGATGCTTCAGGCCATGATACACTAGTAATATCAAATATTTCAGTGGCATTCATATTAGCACGTCGTAAACTTTCAATCAAAAAATACATATTCTCTTTTGTGCAGTTCATGGTTTACAAAACAAATCGATTGTAATTAATTTACTACGTACAAATAACTGTGCATTTGTCTATTATTATTTTTTAAATTAAAAAAAAGCACAGATAACTCTATTCAAATGAATATAGTTAATACATCTATGACCATAGCTTACATTTTATCTATGGCGATTGCATAATAATTGAAGAAATAAATTTAATTAATGAAATTTTACTGGTATTTTTACAGGCGGTCGAATTCAGCGGTATGGCCTATATAATTATTTTGCAGATGTTGATATTGAAAACGCACTGGGAGTAAATTCAGACACAGGAGAACCCGCAACACCCAGTGTCAGTGTTGCAAAGAAGGCAAGGTTGGAACCCGAAATCGAAGCTAATTTGGACACAGCAGAAATCACAAATCACCTTGTCAGTACTGCAAAGAACGCAAGAATGGAGGCAAGAACTCGATCGCGGGTTATCAAGAAACCAGATAGATTTTTCTAAAATGTTTGGTAAAAAATTAGAACGATCTATTATGACTCTTTAAAAACTACTATGTACTATTTAAGTTTTAAGAAAACAAGTGCTTTATTTGTCTTATTAAATATTGGCTGCAAGATTTTATTGTAATAGAACACTTTTGAACGAATAATATAATTATGCTTTATTATAATTGAACACTTTTGGGCAAATAATACATTTGTACCTTATTGTAATTAATTTTATTATAATTTAAAACTTTTGAACAAATAATAGATTTGTACCTTACTGTAATTAATTTTATTATAATTAAACACTTTTGTTGAAATTTTCCTCATTATATATAAAGAAAGTTACCAGTTTTAAAATATCGATTGAAAAAACTGCTTATCACCTATCTAAGAAGGACAGTAACATGTAATGTGATTATTGATTGAAAATCGAGTGGATAACCTATCTAAACGGGACAGAATTGTTAAAAACTGTATCTAAGTAGGACTGGCTTGATAGGATATAGTTTTCAGTACGCGTTTGAAACTCCCGCACTGTCCTTGACGGTGACCTTGACGCTGTCCCACATAGAGTAATAAAACCATACTTTGCAGCTGTCCCGGTTAGACATAGTTTTCGAGCGTGATAAAATGCTAATAACATCTTATGCTTTGAATGGAGAAAAAAATAAAGCTGATTTTTGAATTCAGCGCCTTCGACTTGGTTTATATGCTAAATTTCATTGCTATCAAAAGCTGTCCCATTTAGATATAGTTCTGAGGCGCGTCCCACATAGATATATTTCTCGCAAGGGGGTGTACACGGATGGTTCGGTGGAGGAGGGGGTTAGGAACAGAGGTGCAGCATGTGTGACGGTATGGAGAGTGGCAGAGATGATCAGAAGGAGGGCGGTGACGATGGGATTAGCGATGGAGGTGATCGAGCAGGAGAGGCCGAGAAGCGCAATGGTTTGCACCAATAGCCAGGCGTTACTCAGAAACTTGAAAGAGGATGCAGTGGGGAGGATCATGGAGGTGGAAGAGCTGAAGGAGAGGATGTGCAGGGTGGCGGAGGGCAGAAGAGTCGTGTTACAATGGGTTTCTAGTCATGTGGTGGTGGAGGGGAATCAGTGGGCGGATATGGCGAGGAAGGGGGATCAGGAGGGGGTGGGTGTATGGTTTGAAAGTGCGAA
>JAUYWV010155255.1:0-18542 GCA_032274565.1 Nematoplana nigrocapitula
TCAAAAAGAAAAATATTTAGACGAATATCATTTTCTTGAAATCGATACGAAGTAACCTCATTTTTTATTGATTTAGATATATATACGCAAATCTTCATGCACAGCTACCCCCCTCCCATTACCCGCCCGCACCGGTCGATCCAAAGCGGAGGGGTAGCTGTGCATGAAGATTCGCGTACCCGCTTTGCTGTCTGCCTTCCAAGCGGGGGAGGTTGGAGTTAATCGATAGTTTTGTGTACCCGCCTTGTTGTTTGCCTTCCAAGCGGACTCGTATACGTCAAAAAGAAAAATATTTAGACGAATATCATTTTCTTGAAATCGATACGAAGTAACCTCATTTTTTATTGATTTAGAGATAACCTAGTTATAGGGAGCGCGCTTTGAAGAGAGTTAACCTAGTTATAGGGCCGTCGCAGTGCCACGCAGTAATAATGCGGGTATATAAGGAGTCGGTTGTCTGTCTTTTTCAGCGCGAGATCTCTCTATTTTTGGGGAAAAAAAAGCGAGCGCGAGTAAATATTATATTCAGAACGCGCGTTCTTGTGTGTGCGTGTTAACTTATTCAACGTGAGGCGCTTTTTTAAAAAACGCGTTCATTGAATCATATTATACTATTTTGATCGCGTTAATAATTTATTTGTGAGTGGGCTCAAAATTGTCAAATATCTCTTTTTTGAGACATTAATTGGGAAAGAGAGAGTTCTAAATGTAAGTATATATAATTTTTTAAAAAAGCTTTTTTAAAAATACTATATATATTTTTCTTATTACAGTACTTATATGAATTACAGAAGCGTACGCCGGGATTCCGTCTTTGATGCACAGGTGAGGGGTGGGGACAGAGATATATACAGTATTTTTACAATTATTCTATCATCTGGCTATCTAGTTCTTCGTTTAATGATGATACTACATCCATCATCGTAGGTTTTTGCATCAAAAAATTACTGGTATCTATTGCAAAATTAAAAGTTGTCCGATATCTGTCTATACGAGAACTCAATATATCTGCTGCGGGAGTAGCACTATCATACATTGTGTCCATTTGTTCTCGTCCTCTTCGCATTTGAGCAATGCCTTTCTCCGCTTTTTCCAAGTGACCTCGTTTCATCTCATCCATCAGTTCCCCTATTAACTCCACCAGTTCTGGGTCGAAGTGTGATAATCTGCTGGCCAATGACGAATCTTTGCTCGGTGTGATAGTAGTATTATATTTTCTTTTTTTACCAGCATATCCCTTTTTTTCTAATCGAATATGTTTAGCGAACAGCAGTTTTTCTTCCACAGTTTGCGGCCCTATTGGTGCATCGGTCGCCATTTCTTCTCTCCCTTCTGTTATGGCCAACATTGGCTGACCTGATTTATTTGGTTGTGTAATTATTGTGCTCTCTCGCGTAGGTGTCTTAGTGCGACGAGTTGGAGGAGCGTGTGAAAGATTTTCTGCAGTAGTAGGAACATTTTGACTCGCTGTCGAATTGGGAACGGGTGGTGCATCGGAGGTTTTGGCTCTTTTAGCTGCACCGCGCTGTTCCATTTTTTTGATACTTTCCGTTGTTTGATCTTGTTGCACTCGAACTGCAGCTATTTCATTATTAATGTTTTTCAAGGAATCAGCGTAAACCTTGATCTTTGTGAAGGTTTCTTCGTCATTTTCTTCTATTATAGCGATTTTCTTATTTAATTGATCCACCATTCCCTCCATTTTTTGCAACCAAGTGGTAATACTTTTACCTCTGCCTTTTGACTCTACATTATAACTCGCTAACTCTTCTTTTAAGGACTTCATACGATCTTCCAAAACTTCAGTTCTTTGTTTCATCAAGCGAAGTTCTTGGTTCTGCGTGTTGGTCTGAGAGCCCAAACGTACGCTTATTGTGTTTAATCGACCTATTATTTTGCTCATCTCATTAAATCTGTTCATTAAGTCGAAATATTGAGTGTTTTCTTTTTGCACTGCCTCGTTTATTTCCGTTAGTTGCTCTGTATATGTTGAAGGCGGAATTGTTTCACGGCGCAATTCTTGCACACTCTCTTGTTGTAATGCTGTCAAATGGTCGACACCATATTGTACCTCCGCTTCCATTTGCTTCTTCAAAGCTCCAACACTACCTTCCATTTGTAAAGATAGTTGGTTGTATATGTCCAACGCGTTCTTCCCTTGCAATGTTTTTAAAAACGTCTCTAGATAAGTGGTTTGTTCCGTCAAACAGACTTTTTGTTGTTCACGAATTTCATTTTGTAATTGTTCGAAAGTGGGATTGAAAGCTCTCTGATAAGCTCCTATAAAATCCAATAACTGTTTTTCAAGGCTCTCAACTTTTTGGCCTTCTGCTTTGTTTTGAAGATATATTTGTAATTTGTTGAATTGTTCAAACAATACCGCATGTTCGTGCTGAATAGCTTCTTGGACTTGTTTCATTGTCGCAATTGTACTCTCCCCCGGCGCGAAAACCTCCTTTACAGTTTGGACAGCTCCCGCTATTTCGTTCTGCACTTTTTCTATAGACGATATCCTCTGATCATGACTAGTCAATTGGGCCTGTAAATGTTCATTTGACGCCAGCTGTTGAGCCTCTAATTCAGTTCTAAGAACATTCAACTCCTCCCTTGTAACTCTCTCTTTTAGACGATCATCGTATGCTGCAAGCCTTCTCTCGAGCGAGTCCTGTTTTTGCTTCATTACTGCGCTTAACATCGTTTCTCTTTCTAGCATTGTGAGCCAGAGATTTATTTGGGACCGATCTTTGGAGTAAGTTACTATTGCATGTTCAACGCGTTTATTGAGAGCGTCTACTTTACTATTTGTGTGTTCCTGAACATTTTGGTAGCGCATTATCTGCTCTCTCGTTGAGTTCATAGCCTTTAAATCGTTTTGAGTGCTAAGAACGTGAGCTTCTAACTCGCCTTTTATGGTCATCAATTCGTCGTGGTCGCTTCTAGCATGCTTTAAGGCGGCTTCTTTCACTAATTTAGTTGACACTTCATTCAATTTGATCACTTGTTGATCATAATGTTCTTTTAACTTTCTATGTCTTTCCTCATAGTCTGTGGAAATTTGTTGAATTTTTATTTTAGTCTCCTGTTCAAGCCTTTCTCTCATCTCTCTATGTGCTGTTAGTTGGGAAGCTTGGAGATTTTCCAAGAGGGTCGATTTAATGAGAGCTATTTGTTGTTCTATGTGGATTGACGTAGGCTGTTTTTCTTCCAACTCAAACAATTTTTCTCTAAGCTGCTCTATGTTATTAGTTAATTCAGTTTGTTTATCTATGGTCCGTCGTATGGTAGAATCTAGCAGTTGGAGCTGTCTGGCGACTTCTTCCTGTTCCGCTGTTGTCTGTTTCTGTTCTGCTGTTGTCTTTTTTGCCAATGCTGCCATATTTTCTTTGGTTATGAACGTCTTCATGTCGTTTTTCAGATGATCTATTTCTTTACGCAGCTCCCCTAAGTGGTTTATTAATATATCACTGTCCTGCATTTCTTTTACATCGACCTCTAACATTTCCATTCCATTTTTGAAATACAAGAATTCATTATTTAACTCTGTAAATTTGTTCGACAATTCGCTTGTTCTCCTATTGAATTCCGCTAGAGCAGGAGTAGAGATGCTGCTGCTTCCATCCCTGTCTCTTCGATGAGAACGACTCCCCTCTGGCTGCGGCGGGCTTGGTTGATGATTTGTCTGACTCGAATTAACGAGCGGTTCGCTTCGAATTACGAATTGTGGCACAGCTGAGGGGTTTGGATTTTCCAAAAAATCTTCTACTTCGCCAGTTAGTTCCTCCCCGTCGGCTCTGTCTTCCGCCATCGTTGAATCCATTGCTGTTTCTTGTACATCGGCGTCTACCTTTACCAAATCGTGGAAGACCGCGTTTGGCAAGATATTATTTGTCCTCCTTTTAAAACCAGTGCCGATATCTGTCAATAGCGTTTGCGCAGCTGCACCAAATTCAGCTGCTCTTGTTTGAAAAACATCCGCCTCTTGTTTTAATGATTCAGCGGACGCTCCGGAATGGCTGTCACTATCACCTCCCAATAGCCGTTGCACGCCGTTCTCAACTCTCTTCCTCGGCAAGAGGGGTCTCTGTTCACTGGCATATTTCAGGGCACTGGCTGTGTAAAATCGTTCGCTTTGTTCTTTGTATTGTAGTCCTTGTATAAGTTTAGGTTGAACGCGAGTCATCAACTGATGTGTAGCGTCTGTGAGCATAACATTCATCGCATTTGCTCGTGTCCACAAGTTTACCGGCCCCGAGAGCGGTAAACTCATTTGCGTCATTTTATTGAGATTATGACGAATTAGAAGAAGGTTGCGTTGAGTGGAGTGATTGAGAGTCTCATAAAATTCTGGCGTTGTTCGAAACCAACTGACAGTCTCATTGTTTAATAGGGCCTGTTCTAATACACGGGGGTGAAGAGCTTCATTATCGGCCATGTAAAATGGATTAACACCTGGGGCGGGATATGTAGGTATATTACCATTTTTTGGCCAAAACGCCTCCATGGGATAGTCTGTGAATGTATTAATTGCATTGTCGGATATGTGCAACACCCCGGGTAAATATGGATTTGCAAGCACCACAGTTTTAGGTTTTGAATCTACATTGTACAGAAACACGTTTCCTGTTAGGGAAGGATGTAATTTGGGACCTCCCGGCGTAATTTGAGAATGATGCGCTAATATCTCGGCAATTTCAGGCCCCGGCCCCTCCTCGTTGTCGTTCGACGACGACGGCGCCGGTGGCGCGTTGCCTTCCTCGTCGTAGAAGTCCCACGCGAGGGAATTGTCAGACGAACCAAAACGCTGCGTTTGCTCGCTGACGCGCTGCTCTTTCGCCGCCGCTTCCTTTTCCCTGTCGTCGGCTTCCGCCGGCGTCGCCGGATTGCTGGGGCCATCTGCAATAGAGAGAAGAAGGATATATTGAAAAAAAAATTTTTTCTTTGTAGGGCCGTATTCGAATCCTCAACGCCCGACAACAGCGGCATTTCGAGCAAATCTATGACTTCTTCAACGGGGTATATTTTCATGAATCGGAGGGAGAAGTAACGCTGTTGATAATATATCAATCTGTGCAACGAGATTTGGACCAACAGGAGGTTATTCAAGCAGTGAATAGTGTATTTACCTGTCTCTTTGCTAGTTTTCGACAAGCCATTCACGCATTCCCCGCCCCAGACTCCTACTCTCTACAGCTGCAAGTCTACAACGCAGGGAATGGTGGATTTCGGAACAACATTCTGTTTTCGTCCAATTTTTTCCTTGGAGAAACAGCGGAAAACCTTGTTTTTCTCTTACGAAATTTCCAAGCTCCTATTACGCCCCATCGCAGATTATATCATCTAATAAGAAGGTTTCTCGACCGCACCGATATGGAATTTGACTATGAAGCCGAGCTGGTAGGGACAAATATTCTGATAAGCGGCGAAGACGGCGCTGGTGATGATGAGGACGAGTT
The DNA here is from genome assembly GCA_032274565.1 of Nematoplana nigrocapitula. Classification (NCBI taxonomy): domain Eukaryota; kingdom Metazoa; phylum Platyhelminthes; order Proseriata; family Nematoplanidae; genus Nematoplana; species Nematoplana nigrocapitula. The sequence goes on from JAUYWV010155255.1 coordinate 5,454, forward strand.
GCGTGATCTGCCCGCGCTGCGTCGTTTTCACGAATCGGCTACTTTTGTAGTCATGTCTATGAGAATTCCCCGACGATGGTTTCAAGATCAGAGGGTAAATTTCGGACGTCGTACCCTGTCCTCATTTCGGCGACTTGAACAACCGGGCATTGATGAGAACTTCCGAAGTCAAATAGTCTACCTATTGGGTACATTAAGTGCGCGCGGGGCTCGTGTTGAACCGAGAAACCGTGATTTTTATCACTATCAACCGAGACCTCGCCGGGGGGCTGGTCTTCTCCGTCGCCGCCGCCGTTCAAAGAATCCCGCACCCCTCAAACGTATAAGATTATGTTTGGACAAAGGGGGAGCTGCGGCGGCGGCGGGGCAAGAATTGACAATGAGCCATTCACGAGCGGATATTCGTCGCGCTGTTGCGCAATATATGTTAGACTGCGCTGATGAGTGTAGTATAGAGTTTGTCAATTCTTTCCTAAAATCACGCTATGATATGGATATTTTTATTTCCCTCCTTGCAGGACTCCTTCATCATCAGCGCATTGAACTACAACAGTCTCCCCCCAACGACGTCCTTGTGAAAATTTTCCGCCAATTATCAACTTTGAGATCGCTCATTTCGCGCTTCGGTCCCCACTAAAAAAAATGAACCACATCGTCACTGTTCTATTCTACATCGGTGTCAGGTATATTCTCGAATTCAAAGCCCGCTATTCTCGCCGTGAAAGACACCTGACACGTAACAAAACAAGATATCGTGTTTGTCCAAAGGCCTTCCGCCAAGACTTGCCTATACTAAGCGAGTGTGTGTGCAAGAAAGACGGACCTCATCGTTTTTGCGTGAACGTTACTGGCAAAAAAAATTCCTCCTTTCTTGAACAACTATCACCGGCGGCGGCGCAGGGTATTATATGTGAGACAGAGTCGGGATGGCTGAAATTTGTACAAGTGAAAAATCCCCTATATAGAGGATGTTTGGGCTGTGGTAAGAGGTTTCAGGCGCAAAATTTTCCAACACATAGCTGTCACATTCCGTATGGCTTGAATTTATCACGCTCTCGGCTATTTAACAAAAATTGGGTCGCTCCAGTTGGAAGATATGTTCCCGAGAAGGAGGACTTTGTCAAATTTTTCCTATTTGATTTAGAAAGTTTCTCACAAAACCATCTTCCCTACCAATTTGTCCTCCGTTTTTACGATTGCGTTTTTTCGCCGGAGAAATTAACCTTCGATGCGCATATATTTTTTGCGACATTTAAGAACTATTTTAATTTGCGCAACGAACTTATCGAGGATCTACCCGATCGTCTCCGATTTGTATTTCATTCCCAATTCAAAGACTGCTATTTCGACTTTTTCAAGGAGTCACATATTATTCAATTTACGAACTGGACACTTTTATCGACATTTTGGCAGGAGAATTTTGAGAAAGAATGTTCCCACGCGGGTGAATTTATGGATTTTACATCACTGGTGTTCCATTTGACTCTGAAAGTGTACACTCTTTCAATGGGTTTCTTTCGCGCGAATGGTCTAAATAAGAAATATCTCATTGGATTTGCTCACAACAATGGAAGATATGATTTAGTTTTATTATTGCGTCAATTTGTGAAAATATTCGACGATTTTCTATTGGATTGGCCCGAAGAGATAACAGATGAAGATCGGCGGGCGTATTTTACTTATTCGCAAAATAACGGTCGAATTTTGAGTAGTTCGGTTAAATTCTTCCAACAAACCTGCGAACTGACTTTCCGAGACTCTCTTCTATTTCTTCCAACCGGACAGAAAAGCTTACGCGGCGCCGCAGTCGAATTAAAACTGCCTGTGGGAAAGATGGACATGGATTTCGAAGTGTTCGATATGCTACTCATTTATCAGGGATTTCGCTATGTGTTCCAGCCTTCTGGAACTGACTGGTGGCAGTTTATAGATTTTATTACATCGCATCTTCGCGACTCACGCCGTTCCGATCGGAATTTTTCCCTCGATATCGACTATAGACGCGATGATCTACTGATGAAGATAGGTTTGGAGCATGAAGAGGGTCAACCGCTGCATACAATGAGGGAAGTCATGACAGCATCGAGTGCATACAATCTGCGCGATCTCACTGTCCTCGAACATATAATGTTATATATATCGAATAGGATATTCAGTGAAAAGATGCCCCATCTGAAGGAGGGTAAGTGGGCCATCTATCGTTCGCTGTCAAGTTTAGCCTATTACGATTTGATAGAATCAATGAAACCGCACAGCATTCCCTACGCTCTATCATCTCGCGCGCTCACCTTTCAACGAAAATCCGTATATGGCGGACGCGTAACCTCACCGATATTAGGCTCCTATGAGTGGTGCGGAGTGTGGGGCGAGAAAATGCTCTGGCTGCTTAACCACAACGACAAGAACGCCCTGGAAAATGATATGCGAACGCAAATAGTTGCCAGTTTTACGGAGGACTTATTGGATGATATGCGTAGGAGTTTGTCTCGGGTCGCGCGTGTAAAGACCCTATTTGGGAATTCCAACTTATTTCACAAAATGAGCGAGGCTATGAATTTTAAAATTCACGTCGACCTCCGTTCACATTATCCGTCTAGCCTAACCGGCCCAATGCCGACAGGTCGAGCCATACGTCTGTTAACTGAAGAGGAGCGCCGAGCGTGGAATCTGGAATTGTTGCATATACACGAGAAAAGACTAACCACACTGATTGAGGAAAAGCGCATCGCCCCCTTCCACTTGGCCGAACCGGAATTGTTTGGTGAATTTTGTCGAGTTAAATTTGAGATATTGAAACCGGGGTTTTATTGCCTACGGTTTTCACGGCCCTACGAATTGTGGCAAAAAGAAAAAGAGAACTGCGAGTTTCACTGTAGGAGTAGCGGAACTATCACCTGTCTCCACGCGAATCCGCGCAAATTTGGACGCAAGATTCTCTGGGTTTCGGGCGGCGAGAACTTGTGCGGAATTTATTCAACCAATGATATTTTCAATTTCCTCTCTGTGGGCTGGAGAGTGGAATTGGTATCGTGCCAAGATTTCTCTCCGGCAGAGCGTGAAATATTTGATATACCCTCGAAATACGAGTCCGATATTCTCCTCGGCCAAAGCGCCGGCATTCTCTACGAGGAATGGGGAACGCCAACCCGCGATTTCTATGTAAAATGTTTTGAAATTCGCAAAAAAGCCATGCTAATGAAAGACGACGCCATGAAATTTATTCAAAAAATTCTCATGAACGCTTCATATGGCAGCGCTTTATTTAATGCGGATATTAAGCCCCAATTTAAATTTGTCAATATAAGCGACAATCCGCCGCCGGTTTGCTGTTCCATTGAGGAAGATATCGAAATCGGGCACGACAGAATACGCCTTCGAAAGACCATTCCCAAAGATCGGCGTGAGCTTTTGTCTATTTCTCAAAAGCTGATAGAACGAGAGCAGCAGCTGCATCGGGGGCGACTGTCAACAGTAAAAAGTCAAGATTTCAGTGAAACCGTTCAAATGGGACTGAGGGAGGCGGGCGAAATGGAGCAAACGACGGTCCGATTTCTAGCCATCGGTACAGACTGTCTGGCCAACTCGCGAACTCTATTCAACCAAATGCTGGAAACATGCGGCGCGACGTGTTACTACTCCGACACGGATTCCCTCACAACCAGTATAAAGGCCATCCTCAATTTTACCGACTCTGCGGAAGCAAATGAATTGTGCTTATTCGATACAGCCTCGAAAATAACCACCCTCCATTTCGAGGTGGAAGCGATGAAGGGGAGTTGTTGCGAATTTTGGAAGGACAAATTTGACATCGACATGCCGTGTTTTATACACGAGTTGGGTGTTCTCGCCAAGAAGTGCTACTTTGAAACGTGTTTCTTTTGCACCAACACCAAATTACGCCTGAAGGGCCATCCTCGACAAGCGATGACGCCGGGTATGTTCCGCCGAATTTTACTGTGGCGAGAGATGTCACAGCGGGTTATACTCTCCAGCCCCAATTTGTCCTATACGCGACCAGAAAATTGTCCCCTCCTCTCACCGCCGCAGTGTTGGGTGGACAATCAGGGCGGAGATATGCAGTGCACACAGTTCGAAGAACACTTCCGGACAACCGAGAGACAGTGTTACTGCGCTTTCCTCTTCCAGCTCTACGCGGTGGAACAAAAGCTGGGCTATAAGGACGAGAGGTGGTCGAGGGAGCGCCGCCGATCAACCGTCCTCCCCCCACCAAACAACACACTAGTAGATCCCGCGCCGTCGTTGGACCGACAATTGACATTCTATCCTCTCCGAAAAAGCCAGACGCCGCTTTCTATAGAGGAACTCCTCCAATCGACTGGTCTTTGTCAAAGTTATTTTTATACATATCCGCCTGATGATAAAACAAAATGGGCGGATTACGCCGCTGTAACTGAACGAGAGAGCTTTAAAGTGAATCTCGCCGTCTCCAACAAAAACACGCCTTTGGCAGATCCCTTTAAAGCGGATATTATATCTGGAGTAGATAAATTGTGTGCTCAGCGTCGATCCTTTACTATTAAACCGCGTAGAATATCGCGTCGAGTCAACGCGCGCACCGACCCCATACACGACACACTCCCCTGCGTCAAGTGTGGTATTCGTCTGCCTGTGTATATAACCGCACCGACTGTCACCCTGCCCCTGCTTCTGCGAAGCGCGGTGAAAACTTTGACCTGTTAGAGAGAGAGAGATTGTGTGCCTAATCTCTCTCTCTCGAGTGTCAATACTGACGTGTCACTCGGCACCACCACCCCCCCCTTTTTCCACCACCCACAGTGACACTGCGCGCGCCCCTTGATCACCACTCGACGAAAAATGTGTATATATATGAGAGAGAATGTGGTGTGTTTATGCGCTCTCACGCACAGTTATATAGAAGTCTCTCTCTCTCTCTTTGAACACACACCATGACTAGCCAACAACCTCCCCCCACACCACAACCAGACGCTGCGGCAGAGGTTATGTCTTTCTCTGATTTTTACACCATGACTACCCAACAACAAGGACCTCCTGTCAGAATACGACCCTCACCACTCTCGCTCTTCGAAGCGGCGGCGTTGACGGAGATAAACCAATCGAAAATTGATTCTCCCGATACCTGTTTCCTGATCGAGCTGGTCGGCCCAACTGCGGTGGGTAAGAGCACCTTTCTTCGCAATGGAGATGTGGGACGAATGCGTGAATGCGTCAAATCCGTACTGGGCACGACCTGCGCTCGTCAAATGACCACTCAAAATACACGCTTGATGAGCGATATGGGCGAACACTTTTTCACCAAAAAAACAACGCCATCGTCCGCTCCTGCTGGCAATAGCGAAGAAGCGACAATGTGGATCCCCAGTGCTTTTGGACGTCCAACGCAAGCATTTATTGAAAAACACGGGCTGGCAGTGCAATATATGCACATAGCAGCACCCACTCCGGAGGCGGGGGCTTGTCCACCATCGGAACAACAGCGCTTGGCGACCTGTGCCCTGGAGGTCACCTTTTTCCTCTCCAAACTAGTGACACTTTTTGGTGAGATGGAAACCGAGCTTGTCGAGATGTGGACGAAGAGAATCCTGACCCGGGTGGGCGAGCAAATCGATCCGACGACCGGGGCTGATGACCGTTTGCAGCTAGTCGATGCTGATACTCGATTTCTGATGCAAATGCAGACCGCCGCCGCGCCTACTGAGCTCCAGCGGGAGAAGGTCCGATTTCTAATTTGTGACCGGGGCATCTTAGACGTGCTCTGTTTTTGTCTCGTTGGCCTGCTCACCAACGACACTGCGATCGAACCAATGAAGGTTTTTCTACGCGAAGTCCTCTGTCTGGCCCGGCGGCATCCGTTCAAAAGCATCTCCTACTCCGCTTTTGTGCCGGTCTATGCTGATCAACCATCCAACCGTCACACGCTTATAAAACGCGTTACGTGGCGTGCTCTCCCGGGCGAGGTGTTCGAACTCATCGGTCGGCGCTGTCTCTACTCCAGTTATTTGGCGAAGCGTTCTACGCTCCAGGGAGTCTACGATTTCCTCCACCACGACTTCACCGACCTGGTCTGCAAAATTGAACGCCGCGCCGGTGGTCTATCCGGCGAATATTGTCTAACCCGCGAGTGGATTGGTCGAAGTTACGCCACCCCTCTACCGAACGAGCCCCGCTTTGACTACTTTGCCGGGGGCAAAGACTTTTGTCTTCCCGATCACAACACCCTGTGCTATAAAATCGCCTTTCTGGCCGATGTGGGCGTGAAGTTGATCAAGGATGTCTTGAAATATAACTCTATTCCCACTATCGCCAAAGCGGCCTTTACCTCCTCGGGGATGGATTGGCTGACGTTTCAGGACGCCTGGACCCACTATTTTACAATCAAGGACGTGAACCGCCCGCTGGAGCCGCGAATTCTCAACCTCCTCAATTGTGTCTACGCACCAAAATACGTCTATCATCGCGCCCTAAAGAATCCAACGTATGTGGCGAAATCAGACGAACAATGGCTCCATAGAGGCATCCCTCCGCCACAGGGCTGGGCGTTGTGGTCAATCCAACTGATCACCAACCAGTGCGACAATGCGCCCTACCCCGACGGCGACGACATCTTTCATTTTGGTCTGGCGAACTTTGAGCATGCAACGACCGCCGACAGCCCGGGAATGGAGTCAAACTATTGGCAGAATCCATGGACTGGTCTCTCGACGGATCCGGTGCTGGACAACCCGCGAATGGCGAGCTACTATTGGCGGAATCCATGGTATGTCTGTACCAATGTCGATCAACGTCAGACGGGATTATATTTGGCCGTGAAGGCGCCCTATATAGAATCGTTGGCAGTTCCGGGAAAAACCTACAACAACGGGTTTACCGAAGTCATCGATGGCGTCCTCACCACATTGGGGAAACCTCGTGGCAACTATGGAACGTACCACTGCGTGGAAAATCGCGAAACAGCCGGTGACACTATTTGCTCGCTCGAATTCGCCAACTTAAAGCTGCCCTATCCCTGGGGCACAGCCGCTCTGATTTTCACTCGTAGAGACAACTACGATGCCGCCGACGCTCGACCAGCTTTTATGGAACCCAGCCCTCCCCGAGGACCGATCGACAGTCGAAAGTATCACCCAACGCTTTTCAAATTGTACCAGTCGTTCGATTTGAAAACAGTTGAGCGTTTCGATCTAGAAGCTCCGGAACTCAGCCGAATGCCTCCACCGGGCCTGATGGACAGGAGCGACAGCAGACGCCCTACTAACAACATCGTCAAAACGGGACTGCCGCCGCTCTCCGCCATGACCCCCTTTCGCGACTGGGAAATGATCAGAGGGCCCCCGGGGGCGCTTCGAACGACCGACAAGCAGCGGCAGCAGTGTAGCCACGTTTGACGACGACGACGACGCAGTGGTGGAAACACACACACACACACACACACACACACGCCTGACTATACACGTTCCTATATATTACTTGGTTTTTCAGATTGTTATTACTTGATTGTGCGTGCGTGTGTGTGTGATTTGACGACGACAAAAAACCACACACATACATTTTTTGACTACACACAACTTCTCTCTATATTACTTGTTTTGATTTATTGTTATTACTTGTTTTGATTGGAAAAAAAGCAATTATATATTTTTTCTGTGTGATCTAACAGACAAAAATGACTTTTCTCCTCTCTCTCTCTCTCAACTAAACCGCCATTTTGACATGGATTTTTAATTAAAAAACCGAGACAGCAAATATAGAGCGCACGTATCAAAAAGATATTAGTGTATATATATATGGGGTGAGAGTATTGCCTCACTCACCCTCGTCGTATTCCGATAATGGTGGTGGTGGTGGTGGTGGTGGTTCTTCGTTGTCTGCAGATTGATACGCCTCCTCGTCCTCGTCCTCGTTATCGCTAAAATATGGTGAGGAGATCGTCGCGTGTCGTGCCGTTGTGTGTGTGGGCGCTGCTGCGTGTGTATGGATTCGATCGACGGCTCGTTCGATATATAAATATGTCTCTTTTATAATCTAACCTATCACAATTGTCGAAATCTCATAACCCTATAACCTTGCTCTATCGCGTGATCTCTAAACATGTGATTATGACGTGCGCGCGCGTGCGCGCAAACACATATATAAAGACGTCAACAGCGCGAGCGCGCGTTCAAACGTGTTCTGTCTCTTGCTAATTTCTCACCTATGTGTCGTCTTAATGGGCGATCCGTCTACGTTTATTAATCCCACTTGTGTTCCAAGTAAGCAGTTGTTGTTGTTGTTTTTAAATTTTGCTCATATAAAAAAGAAGCGTGGATATATATTTTAACATGACTGCTGTAATTCTCGCCGATTTGTGCTCACCGCAACGCCGCTTCTTCTTCACCTTCTTCGCCTTCTTCCTCGTCATTTGGGCGAGTGGTGGTGATAGTGATGATTCATTTAAAGTGAAAGATCGCTCCTATAGTCTCTACAAGAAGGAGATAGATCGTCAATCGGGCTGTCGACGATATTACCTTTGTCTCTGGAGCCCGCGTTGTGTGTCAACGAAGAGACGGAGAGTCTATGGCTGTGCAACTTTTAGGGATAGATACAACAAAACGCCCTGCATCAGTCTTTGGTACGCTTGGCTGCCGCAGGCGAGACCTGGTTATTGCAAACAAAAAACCCACGAATGGCAACAAGGTCGGGAAAGAAAGCCTTTGAAAGATGTTCTTCGTATTTTTAAAAAAAAATATACTACCTCACTCTTCCTTCCAACTAATGCCAGCCTTCTTGGATTCCAGGAACCGCCGACGCAAAAAGAACGCCAGCGCGAAATAGAGCAAGCTAAATTGGAACGTCAAAGAAAATACAGGGCGTATTTGAAGCGTAAATATTTGCGTCGTAACAACCACAGACCTCCGCTGGATCGCCAACGTCGCCCCGCGCAAAAAAAATCAAGGAAGAGCAGCAGCAAGGAGGCGGGAAAAACGAAAAACTATCATACACTAAGCGCCCTCCCTTGCCCGTCGCCGACGTGTCCTCCTCTGCCAAAGCCTTTACTGCTCGCCTGTGGTCCGTGTAAAGTTACAGAGAGATATTCTGAGGCAGATGTTAAAAACTTTTATAGTGAGGCGCAATTGCACTGTAAAAATAACTTTAACATGTCTATGCCGCGACCAACAGCCGCTTCTACGCAAACGCCTGCAGCGAGCGTGGAACCACCACCACCAGCGATCAAGACCAGCGGCGGGAGCAGCAGCGATGAAGGTAAACATAACCACCCCCGCCTCTCTTCTTCTAATAATGATACTTTTAGTCTGCTCGCTGCTTCGAGAGATAGTTTACCAGTAGAAAGCATAACCAGTCCACAACTACTCCTCCCCTCTGCTAGTTTGGTTGTCGGACCCAGTCAGACTGGTAAAACCTTTGGTCTAGGTAGGTGGCTCACTGCGGAGGGCGCGGTTTGGGAGGATAGACGCAGTGGTGAAAAGCTGTCGAATTGTCGACTATTTGATCGCATGGCGGTGATTGGCGGTACAGTAATGAGCGCAGAGAATCGCAGTGTATGGGAGACTGTAGCGAATAAAGTCTGCAAAAATGGCGCGTCGGGGTTATTTTGTCTGGAAATTAATACAATTAACGCTAGCGTGCTGCATTTTCTACATACCTACCTCTTTCGGGAAGAAGCCGGTGTGGAGGAGGAGGAGGCGGGGGAGCGTCAAAGATATGATCGTTTCTATGGGACGAAGCAGCGCAATGACGTCTCGAACGACAACGATTGTTGTAGCCGTGTTTTCAAGGTCCAGAGTCACACCCGAAGCCTGAAATGTCTCAAACGGGACGGTCTGGAGGGCGATAATATCCTGTTCTGTGAGGTTAGTAGAAAAAGGATAGGGAAGGACCAGCTTACCGCCTATCTGGCACGCCCGAGGACGCTTTGCATTTTAGACGATCTTCAAATATTGCTGGGAAAGCACGGGCGAATTGAAGAGCCAGACCTGATTTCCCTGTTCACCTTTTTCGTGCACCATAAAAATATGACTTTGTTTGTTTTAAAACAATCACTGATGGGGAGTATTTTAAAAACAATTGCTCACAATACGAACTATTTCTTTTTTACACGGAGCTCTTCTGCTCCGCAGTTAGTTTCCGAATTTCTCGGCACTCTTGCCCCCCTCGATTCGTCTAAAAAAAAGCTGTTAGAGAACGACCTGCGCACACGAATCCTACCCTTCGCGCACAAACGAGACGCTGAACTTATAGTGATCAAATTAAATGCACCGGGCAGGCCTTTTCTAGTGCATTCTTGTTCCAATGTGAGTCATTCTAAGACTCGTCTTCTTTTCTCCTCAGCTTTAGACAACGCACATTCGACAAAGAGGGTAAAGGCGGCAGAGGAGAGCGGCGCGACCGACAGCAAGAGGAGCTCAGAGTTAAAGGAGAGGAAAAAAAGGAGAACACAGGTGGTGCAGCAGCAGCAGAGTGGACCCGACACGGACAGTATCGACAGCTCCGAATCGGAAGAAGAAGACGGCGGACCGATCCACCCCGCTCAACAGCTCAAACCCCCTCTTACGAGAGCGCTTCCAGCGTCTCGGAGGAGTCCAGTTCGAGCGACGACAAAAAAAAGAAAGCGGCGCCGACACGAGACAAGCAACGCCGGCGGAGGAGAGGTGGATCGACGAGGATTTCGTGGTTCTAGAGGACGGGGAGGAGGAGGAGAAGAAATCGTTGACAGCGGCGGCAGCGACCATCGCCGCGTCGGAGGAGGAGGCGGCGGCGACACAGCAATTTCAACAACTGCCGCACCCTCTCCATCGACAACTATCCCGCCCGGTGGGGGAGTGTTTTCGCGACAACAATCCACCCAATCCCTCCGCGCCCTCGCTTCAGCCGCCGTCGTTGAGAGAAAAATTAACAATCCTACTAAAAAACTTTCTGCCCTACCTTTTTGAATTTCTTCACGCAAACGGCACGAGTGTGGCGAAAATTATAGTTGTGTGTTTTGTTGTATATCTATTGTTTAAAGTATATATATCCTTGTGTCCCATTCAACTATGCCTAAACTATACGGGCAACGACTCCTTTTTGATAGTCTTATTCGAAACCCCACCGATATCGCTTGGGATTCACGTGAAAAAAGCCTCTACTACCTTCAATCTCTTAACTTTAACTTTCACCTTCCCTTCGATGATTCTACGCCAGGATATAGCGGCGGAATTTACATGTTACAGTTTGAATCCGCGACTTTTCGACCCATATTGAACGAGAGTGAACAGGGGGATATATTAAAATATTGGCAAACAGTGGGCGTAGAGAAGATCGATATACAGTCGTTGGAAGACTATGAACAGGTAGCGCCCCTTTTGCAATTAAATGTGGGCGGTGCGCCAATAGTGCACATTCTAAAGAACGCGTCTTCGGCCCCATTTATAACTAACCTAAATTTAAGCATTATCAACAATTTTGCTAAAAAACCGAAAATATCGGACGATTTCATTTACACTCCTTCTGAGAAAGTATACTTCAGCCTTTTCGACCCCATGAACGGTCAGACGGGTTGGGATCCCAAATTTTCACTGTGTACTCTAGACAGTCTTGTGCCACGGTTGCTGTTGTATTATACACTGTATTTGCTGTTTCAAGTGGTTTACGTTTTTTAAAAATTATGTGCCGCGTGTGAAAGGAAAAAACCCCCCCCCCCGGGGTGAAATTAAAAAACTATATATATATATTTTATTCTCCCTTAGCTTCACCTTTCAATTCTTGGGGAGCCGCTGACCGTTGGGCTGTTATATATCAATCTGATCATCCGCTGGGCCAGGCTATCGCGCAATCGGAAAGAAAAGGCGAGCAAAGACCGTCTGGAGTTGATAATATAAATCGGATTTATCTGAACGACGAACGTGAGGAGGGCGGAGGTCTATTCGATATTCTGAAAAGAGGCGGACGAAAACTTCTGTCTTTTTTGGGACGCAGTGCGCGTTTGATATCTCACCACGGCGCAACCATACTACGCGGAGCGGACACTGTCAGGCGATTTTTACCCCCAGACAACGACGACGAGGAGGACAATCGGGAGGACGAACCCGAGCAGCCGCAGCCGCAATCTAGACCGCCGCCGGCACGTCGTCGGATTTTAGCTACCAAACGATCTCGATTTCGTCGATAAGGGGGGGAGATGTTGGGGCTGGGCTCTCTAGCCGCGAGCGCGTTAAGTGGACTAATTGGAAGTCTCTTTAATCATGACAAGGGCGGGGGTATTAATGTGGACAATATACCCGACTCGACCAGCGGGCATCTATCTGGATCTCTCACTAATAATGATCAAATGGAACTTTTATCTCTTGAAGCTCTCAAAAAAGATACCTTCTTTGTGGGTGGAGGTCTGAAAACGCCCACAACTGAACAGAGCAAGCGAACAGTTTTTATTCGCGGGGAAACGGCGCAAACTCCCGGGAATATATGGAATTTCAAAATACGAACGGTCGATCGTATACTAGATCTATGCGAACTCGACTTCATCTGCACTTTCAATATGGAGGAAAAGCCCTCAAAGGGAGTGGAAATATACGGTGTAGGCAATTCCTACTTTGCCAAATGTACCGGGCCCTTTTCGATAGTTGCGCCCTTCATCGTAAGTATAGTAGTCAACATAAACGGCAGTCAGGTTTACACAAGTTACAATTTTGAGCACGAACTCTACCTCTTTCACAAATGTAGCGATATGCATCAACATTACGGCATACAGGCGTTCTCGATCCATGAATGGGATCAAATGTCCTCTGAGGCGAATAATATACCGAAATCCATATTGTCTACCAGATCTGGTTCAGAGTGGTGCGTGGGCGGAGGGAGGAAACAACGCACGTACCGGATACGAATGAATATAGCCTGCTTCGGAACTAATCAAATTATTCCGCCCAATACATCTATCGAGATACGATTGGAAACACCCCCTTGCACGAAATATATCTTATCGGGACATGCCTCAAAACTATGTCTTATCGGGACAGTGTTTGATTTCAATGAAAATTTATGTACCTATCAATTCGAATGCGTAGAATTTGAAAATGAGCATCATTTTTCTCGTCCGCCAAAGCGTTGACCAGTATT
>JAUYWV010155366.1:0-18540 GCA_032274565.1 Nematoplana nigrocapitula
AATTTGTTTCCAAATAATGAAAAATATTTTTTGGACCATTATGAGACGGTTAAAAGACGTCTAAATGTTATAGGGGATACAGCAGAGTAAGGACTACTAAGGGAGACTACATGAAAAGCGTCGAGGAAATATTTGAAATGCAATTTTATAAAATTGGCTAGTTAGATTTTTTAACCTTCTGTAAATCATTCTTACTTCTTGTAGATCTCTCTGAAAACCAATTATGCAAATAAAATATATATGCAATGTATCCTATATAGAATTAATCGTAGTATTGGTTTTATTAAATTATTTTTAAAATAGATGGTTAATCCTACTACTAATTAAGATTCCAATTCATAGTGGCACAAAAGATTTATTTTACTATTTGATGAAAAATTAGTTTTATAATATTTAGCATTTTTCATATGTCGAATTTATAACTCAATTTTTTTATTAAAGTCTATAAAGTCTCTTCCCGTATTGACTCTTATGCTATAAACCATATTAGTTTAAGTCCGGGACGGGCTCGATTTATCGGGAGGGTAGAATCGCGCGATTCCTATATGATTCTTTTTAAAATGTGATAATTGGGGCTTTCCATCATTTCAATACTGACGCCACTGTACAATATAAATCAGATTGAACATCTAGGAATTAGGACTATATACAGTAGTATATGTGCCTGCCAATTGATGCTAATTTATAGATGGGGGAGGGGCTTGACTTTTCCTACTACTACACCTTTTTACTCTCAGCTAAAGGGAATTGCCTATCAAGTGAAGAATCCAAAAAATAAAACGACGCGTGTATTCGTGGAAAAGTTGGAATTTCCAAATCAGACTATGGCCCTAGCTGTCAGAGTTCTCGAGATCGCGATTTGAACCTCTTACAGGAGGAGGAGGAAAACGGCGGACAACTGAAGACATGTAAAGAAGAGTTCCAGGCCTTCAATGATGAGAAAGCTATTTTCGCTAGGAGGACCCTCTGAAGTGATGGAAATCGAAGATGCAGGAACTTCCAGGGATTTCGAAGGTGGCTAGAACGTTTCCGGCTACTCAACCATCAAGTGCTGCTAGCGTGCGAGTATTCAATACCACTGGAAATGTTTTTACGGCGAAACGATTTAGTCTTTCTGCAAACAAATGCTGAAGCGGCAATTTTCCTGCATGACAATTTCATTTTTTTTGAAAACTTTGGTTCATGATTGATGTCAAATGACCGCACAAACTTTGAAATAATTTCAACTTGTTAGTGTAGTACTGGTACGATATTATTTTGATGTAAAGAGAATCGCTTTTATCAGTTGTGTAAATTCAAACAATATGGTGATGTAATGTAACAGAATGAGAACCTACTGGTTTCTTTGTAAATTAACACACAGTCAAGTGTAATGAAATGAGAAAATAGCATAAAATGTACAATCGCGCAATTTTCTACGAATCGTACCAAAACAGAATCGTGCCTGGTTTTGGTTTAAGTAGTACAATTTAAAAAAATTAGGAAGAACTTGATTAACTATGAAAAGATCCATATACATGTACTGTATACTGCTGGATTGTGTGATTCCGTGATTTTGTGCTGCTCTTTAATTATAATTAACTCATTGCTATTTAGCCATCAAACATTTAGAAAAAATTCAAAGCGTTAAATCATAGTTAATATTTTCAAGTTTATTACACACTAGCGGATAGCGGAGGTCCCCGGCTCCGCTCGGGGATACATGGGGCAATAAAATGGCCAGGAAACAATCAAACTTTCAAGTAAATAATTTATTTTGATGATTCGGTCTAGGAAAAAGCAGAGAGGAGAATTCTGTTGAGAGATACTTTCTTTGGATCAAATCAGGGTCAACCCAAGGTGGCCTAGTCACATCAATTAACCACTGTAGAACTGACCTTTTGAAATGTAACCAATTTTACTTTTAAAATCCGAGGTATACTACTCTCACATTTATTAATAGTAAATTAAATCCGTAGGATGTTTTTAACATATCGCCTGTTTTTATCTGTTTTTGATTTTATTAATTATGTACTTTTAATGGGCCCATGTTACTCCCAGTGAAACGCCGCGGTTCATTTGAGACCCTTTGCAGCCCTCTGCCATGTTCCGTTCTCGAGTTATAAGCGTACAGAAGTACATCGCGACAGATCACCACAGATATAGTTATAGATTTTTACTTTTATCCAGATAAAAATGCAGTAGGGCATAATTGACAGACAGACAGAGAAACACCCTAAGCAAAAAAATTTTTATTTAGATTACATATGAAATGAGTCATTACGCTTCCGGGATAAGGGAAAGAAGTTACATACAAGACAGGGCAGAGATTTCTCAAACGCCTGCAGTTCCTCCGGTACCTGGCTCCGTTCGAACAAGGCATCCTCTGAGTTGGGCGATCACGGACAAGTTCCACTCCGGCATCTGTTCGAAGGTCTCCGTGTGACTTGCGAATTGTGGCAGCGCAAATAATAAAGGAGGAACACCGGTACAGAATATAGTGAGCATGGAATTGCTGGTTTCTCTATACACTTTGTTCTACTCGCACACATCTCTACAGTAGTCCTTGCCAAAAGCCCTGCTTTCATTGCCTCTATACACTCTGGTCCAAAATATAGACGCGACACCCTGATTGGAGGTGTTTGACCTTGACCGACACCCAAGAAGGAATACGATAGCTGCATCACGATGTTCTCTAGGCCCCTTCCGTATCCTCCTACTGATTTGGAAGATCACAGTCAATATAGTAGGTGCTGCATTGTCCACCATTGGTTAAAATAATCATTAGTATTTATTTTATTGTTCAAACACAAAAGGAAAACCCGACGCCACCAACTTGGCAGGCAGATCTTGTGCTGGTCAAGAGACTAGTATTACAACAATTGTCATTGCGCGCAATAAATGTATTAGACAAACAAGAATAATAAATGAAAGCAATTGTGAACCAGTGGGGGAGTATTAGGATGTAAAAATTGGCATAACTCATAAATATTTCCATTAAATATAACTACCTTTAATACTTATTCAAGAAGGGATTTTCCTTTTTTCTCTAAATATTTTTCCATCTTGATAATGTAAAAGAATACTGTACACGAAAGACGATCCTGGGCACTATGATCATTGGTAACGTTGACCACTACTTTTTCGAAGCAAGAATTTCTGGCCATACGTTAAATTCCACCTCCAAAGACGTATTGGCAATGAACAAAACGTGTAATTCAACATTTATATAATCCAGTTTCTACCATTCTGTATCAAGTCATCCATCTTCCGCAGTAACTGAGTTAACTTTCATAGTGGCGCGATTAGCTTTTATAGTGGCACGACTAACTTTCATAGTGGCTCGACTAACTTTCATAGTGGCACGACTAACTTTCATAGTGGCGCGATTAGCTTTTATAGTGGCACGACTAACTTTCATTGTGGCACGACTAACTTTCATAGTGGCACGACTAACTTTCATAGTGGCTCGACTAACTTTCATAGTGACTCGACTAACTTTCATGGTGGCACGACTAACTTTCATAGTGGCACGATTAACTTTTATAGTGGCACGACTAACTTTCACAGTGGCACGACTAACTTTCATAGTGGCACGACTAACTTTCATAGTGGCACGACTGACTCTCATAGTGGCACGACTAACTTTTATAGTGGCACGACTAACTTTTATAGTGGCACGACTAACTTTCATAGTGGCACGATTAACTTTCATAGTGGCCCGATTAACTTTCATAGTGGCACAACTAACATTCATAGTGGCGCGATTAACTTTCATAGTGGCACGACTAACTTTCATAGTGGCGCGATTAACTTTCATAGTGGCACGACTAACTTTCATAGTGGCACGACTAACTTTCATAGTGGCACGATTAACATTCATAGTGACACGACTAACTTTCAAAGGGGAAAGGCGTTCGTCGAGATATACCATTATTGGCTTTAAGAACCACGAAATCACCGTTACTGGCAGTAAGATTTATCCCCTTTTGCCAGGCTCGGCCGTAGTCTTTTCGAATTTCACACCACGTCGATTAGGTCTTGACATTGTAGATATTCTGATGTTGCAAACATAGCAGTTATCTTATAAATTCAGTTTTTGAAGAGAAACTCGATTGAGAATAAATTTCCATACGTAGATTGATTGCATGTCAGTGAATGCGGAGTGAGGCGTGGAATGTTATTGATTTTTTGCGTCCTAAGGAAGAGAGAAAGTCTGCGACCGAAGTGTCTTTATTTTAAAGATTAATTTGTTGCGAATAGGCCTACTTGCAGAGTGGAGAGGAACAACCGGGATTGGAAATTTATCGATTGATCCAGAGATGCATCTTTCATACTACTGCTGGAGGACAGCCTGAAATCACACTTCAGCTGAATCTCAGTGAGACACCTCCTTCAGCTCTCTCTCTCTCTCTGTATGTAGAGAATATAGACGATTATGTAAATCTCACTTTGCCGAAGGACTTTCTCAGCAGCTGCAGTAGCACCGGGGCGTGGTGCCACTGGAAAATGTCTGTGTACACACAGCTTCTAACTATGTAGTTCAAACACAATAGGCACAAACAAACACACACAGAGACAGAGAGTGTCTGCTATTGACATGCACGCTGATAGGTAGTACATAGGTAGGAAGGCAGGCAGTTCCAAGGTATCCTCGTCTGAACTTCAACAATTTGTGCAAGACGACTGTCTGGGAGGGACATCAGTATTCAGTGTTACACTAACTGCACGGCTGACTGCTGCCATAATCACCTGACAAAAGGAACACTGCTGATGTAGTGGAATCAGTCATCGATGAAATTCAGAGTCTGTACTGGATAAGCAGGTGCTAATTTGGACGACATATCGTCACAGAATCTCTCCGATATTTCACACCGGCGACTCTATTATACAGTAGGTGAGTGTTATTGTAAAAAAGTTACCATTATTATCAACACAGTAATACTGTACCGTGTACAACGAACTTGCTGAACCGACTAACCACGAAAAAACACTGAATTTATCCTCCCTTGTTAGTGCAAGTACAAAATACTATACTAGAATATCAGGACGGTTAACTATATACGCTTTTCGTGGTAGTTTTGCCAAGAGGATACGCTTTTAGTGGTAGTTTTGCCAAGAGGATACGCTTTTAGTGGTAGTTTTGCCAAGAAGATACGCTTTTAGTGGTAGTTTTGCCAAGAGGCCGATCGATTATTTATTTATCCACAATAAAAATAGTTAGACGATAGAAATAAACGTTTATCGCTCGCATTGTTACTTGATCCAACTTTTGAGAGGACTGGAATGGTGTCAAATAAAAAATGCTCATATAGTAATAGCTTTAAAAAACTGACCTAAATATACGATTTTTTCATTTTTCATAGAGTTCTGCCTTTTGTTCCCCTTTGGGTACTGCTGTAACATTCTATAATGCTCTGAGACGCTGTCTAAAGATGGGGGTGAAAATGAGTTCACACCTTAGACGAATTTCGTGTGTTATTTAAATGAAACAGCGATACTGTCAAGGCGTTTGAGTAAAAAATGCCTTCCGCAAACATGTCCAATTTTGACTATACTCAGAAGTGACCTTCAAAATGGTCAGATTGTTTTGGAGGTCAGCAGGGGATGGACAGATGAATCTTTATTTCTATCGTCTATTTTCATTGTGGGTAAATAATCGCGGCCTCTTGGCTAAACGACCACGCAAAGCGTATCTTCTTGACTAAACGACCACGCAAAGCGTATCCTCTTGGCTAAACGACCACGCAAAGCGTATCTTCTTGACTAAACGACCACGCAAAGCGTATCTTCTTGGCTAAACGACCACGCAAAGCGTATCTTCTTGGCTAAACGACCACGCAAAGCGTATCTTCTTGACTAAACGACCACGCAAAGCGTATCTTTTGGCTAAACGACCACGCAAAGCGTATCTTCTTGGCTAAACGACCACGCAAAGCGTATCTTCTTGACTAAATGACCACGCAAAGCGTATCTTCTTGGCAAAACTACCACTAAAAGCGTATCCTCTTGGCTAAACGACCACGCAAAGCGTATCTTCTTGGCTAAACGACCACGCAAAGCGTATAGTTGACCGTCCGGATATTCTAGTAGTCCTTGTACAATATAATTCGCTATATAGGATATACGGTCTTGTAAAGATTCGGCATTAAGGAACCGAATTCTCCGATAAAAATGAGAACCAAGCTACTAACAAATATTTATTTCATGCCAACCGGTCTAGACAGTTCCACAGTCATTTTATTATAATCAAATACGTGAACATTCCTCCTGTGAATCCAAAAATAATAATTATTAGAAAAATAAAATATCAAATTGAATGAATTCTGATTCGTATATCCAAACTGAGGTTGTTTTCAATATCCATTTCAAAGTCCAGAATCCAAAGTTTTCCCCAATACATTTAACGATGAGAAACATAAATTAATTGAAATGTTTTAAACATTTACACTAATACATATATATTTAAAAAAAAGCTAGGTTGTATATTAAGGCAGCATATTTTATTATGGCGAACTACTTAAAAGTTGACCCTGGATTACTAAAACTGACTGGAAAAATAACACTGAAATGAATGAGTGAATTAACATACACAGAAAACGTGGCATCACACACTATGACACTCAATGAAAAAGTAAACGGTGCTTCACTAAATCGCATTTCAGCATTTGAAAGACGGGGATGTCTGAATGCAGGTCGATGTCTGATTGTTTGTTTGCGATTGTAGCGGATGTTCGTTTCGATACTCCTTCAAAACTACTGGACCGAGCTTTCAGAAAGTCTACACACACACACACGCACGCAGAGACCTATACGAGTTGAATAAATGGCTAATTTTATTACAAAATTTATCGTGCTTTTACATATAGTGTATATACACCTTTGATTCCGCGCGTAATATAAAGTAATGGGAAAATCGATAAAAAAAATCTGCTATCTTTTAGACAATGTTTTCCACTTTCAGTGAGAATGTAAACGCATCTGAATATAGTGAACAAGCGCTGTGCAAATTTTAACTTTACTAAGAGAATTATATAAGAAAAATGTCATGCGCAATATGCGAACTTTGGAAGTTAAAACTACACCAGTGGGGTGGTGGCTTCTCCAGCCAGAAAAACAATGAGGATTCTATAGCGACGGCGACCAATTAAAACAGAGCAGCGCCCAGTGTATACAGAGCGAGTTAAATAAAAATTTAAAAATAAACTTGTGTACACAGGCACACATCTGTGTAATTTAGGTTACACAGTGTTTACAGAACATTGTGAACGGGCTTTCGACATTCCTCTTCTCTTGCTTTATATATATAAATATAATTATAATAACCGAATATTTTAACAAATAAAAATCGAAAAAAAAACAGAACGCTAAATACAAGAGAAAGTGTGTGATAAGTGCATTTAAATCTGAGTATTACACAATGTTGAACTTTTCGGAATAAGACTGTTCCATCTTCTATATTGGTAGGAGCTGGTTGAAGAATCTTTCGGGCTCTTCTTTCACTGATGCTGGGGTGATTTGGTTGAGAATGTTGTGGGATTAGAGACTCTTTTTGAAGAGAGTGAGACTCCGGTTTGCGCGACGTTCACTCAGAGCGGTGAGACAGTAGTTTGGGCAGTGGGGTCCACAAATTATATAATGGACACTTCTCTGAAACTTTTCCAGCTTTGTAGCGTTTATGGTGGAAAAATATTCAATATTGTCATTGGGCATCTGATCACTTTGAATGTCCAAATTGGACCTTTTCTTTTTATTTATAATCACTTTTTATTGATAGCAAAGATCGAATTGTATAGGTTCTACTACGAGTTACGACTTTTACAATTAGTTCAAATTGATGACCTGAAGCAGTCACTCTGTGGCAAGTAAGATAATCGCTTATTATCTCACACGAATTTATCAAAATAGAAATGAAAAGAACAAGTACAGTACAAGTACATGTGTAACTTTTAAGATCAAATGGGCTCGTAAAAGTCTGTCAGCAAGAGTTCCAGGTGTATTTAAAGAAATGCTGTGATCAGATTTTAATTTCCAGACCCGGAACGCGAATTTCCGGATTATGGGATCAATAAAGAAAAAGTAAATCCGTTCCCAGAAAACTTTGTCCTGATTAACGAGGCTTCACTGTATTTATGATTTGGCAGATTTTCAAAATATAAATTTGTTGAATAAACCAAAAGGCCTCATTATTATGTGTTTTTACTTTTTAATGCTTTTCTGCAGTAAAACTAGAATATACCAATATAAGAAAACCGGGAACACTCGATGTGATTAGCGGATACATTTTATTTCCAAGCTTGTTATCGCATTTTTAGCAATACGCATACAGTAGTACAGTACATTCCAACCACGACAGCTTCACATGGCTATTATCACTATACTGGACAGCTAAATTTATCATTTTTTGCTCTATTATTGGCAGTGTGATCTTTTTAAAATAGTCTCAAACGTGTCTCAGCGTGAAAATCTGAGGTATCGTGTTAACTTGAAGTGGAACTTTCTGAGCGAGGCTGTTTGGAACCTGATCACTATGTACTTACTGTATAATATATATACTGTAGCGCGACAGACAAGTAGAGTAGAGTCAGTTGTTTGCTACACTCTCGCAGACTTGACACGAAACACGGCCAGTGTTGAGCTTCTCGTGTTTCAATGAACAACACACAATACTCTGCGCGGGATTTTTGGAGTGATTACCGCATGTTCCATTCGCACACTGTTTCTTGTAACAGGATAATTGGATCAATTCTGTAAGAAATTAGACAAGTCTTACACTATAGGCGCACTCAGCGTTGCATACCACCTACCAAATACCTCCCGGAGGGCGATCTGTACTTATAAGAAGGTATGCATAATTTGCAGTTTATTGACTGTTTGGGATGAGAAATATTTAGTAGATATCTATTGACAAAAAATAAAACTTTTCTTCGTTCAATCTGCACACGTCATCAGAACTATATTAAACGCGCCCGCTATCTCGGAATGAAGGGCAGCTGGCTGTGCCGTGTGTTTCATGGACGTGGAATCGAGATATTCGTGCAGCGTTTGTTTGACGACGGGCAGTGCGCTGTGCCCTGTGACTGGGAGCCATTATTTAATTTCCAAGTTTGCTTGTATATTCAATAGTGAAAATTTAATCAATAATTGGGAAATGAATGATTTTTTCGTTGTCAAAAATGACCTGGAATGTTCTGAAATTCGGCAGTGAGCTTTATGATTAAGTCATATATATACAAACTTGGACAATTTTGTTCGATTCAGTAGTAATGGTATTTTGGAGATTTTGTGTTACAAAAAAATCGATTAATAGATCAATAATAAGACTGCTGGTCACTGCGATGTAAGGGGTTCTTTATCTCCGCGGATTTTCATTAAGATCGCATCTCAAATAACAGGTAAATACAAGTGGCGTATAGTTTTGGTAGTCTCAAAAGTGAGCCTAAAACGAAACCTTTAAACGAAACCTGTGACACCCATGCGAATGAAAATTGTTACGCTGTATCCGGCAGTCATATGAGTATAGACTTTCCTTACAAACTAACTTTACTTTGATTGAAATTTAACTTGAAAAGGTGTAGAAACAACCGGTACGGGAAACGGACAAAAATCATGGTAAAAAGTATAGAGATAGTGCAGCTTTTTAATCTCTCGGCATTCGCAAAGTTTGCGGCGTAGAAAAATGAATGGGATTGATTCATAGACTATACATATTTTTGTCGGCAGACGGCAATGAAATATGGCAGAAATGAAGCAATACCGCGTAAATGTACTGCAACTTTCCACAAAACTCCGAACTCGTTTACCATGGTTTGCTGGATCCTATACTCTTACTTCGTATGGCCTAAAGCTGTTAAAGCTTCTTCTATATATATATTTGGAAAGAGAAAGCCATCAGCAGCAAACACAAAATCAGACTACTGCGGTCACTTGTAACATCGACTTTCACATACGCTTGCGAGACATGGACTCTCACAGCTGACCTCCGGAGAAGAATTCAAGCCTTTGAGATGAGATATCATACCGGAAGATATTCGGTATCTCCTACAAGGACCATGTCACTAAGGAGAAAGTCCGGGGCCGTGTATGGGCAGCCATTGGGAGTCAGGACGACCTACTAGTCATCGACAAGAAACGGAAATTGAAATGGTACGGTCTTGCGAAAACCGCCATGCAAGGTACCGTACCAGGAGTACGAAGACGAGACAGACAGACTACAACCTTGAGGAGAGCTGTGCATGGAGAGAAGTTGTCAAGGCTTCTGTGGTGCCCCTACAGCCGCCCAATGGCTACGGGACTTACGGATTAAGGAAGGATATTTTTTCTTTTGTAGTCTGCTCTGAATCACTAACAAACACAGAGTTCAGCTTTTCGGAGAATCCTGACATGGCACTAAATAACCACACAGTCTTTGATTGTAGCCTATTTATATCTTTAAGGCGCCATCATTCCCCGCTGCTCATTCATTATGCATATAATCCAAACTCACAGACACGCCCTTGGTCTATGGACTGACCATCGACTGCTGGGCTGATGTTTGCACAGTCCGGAATCTATCGTCGTCTAGATCTCCCTGTGAATGTTCAACGATCCATAGCAATTGTTTACATAATGATTTAACTCCCCCACACATATACTGTACATACCTGTATGGTAAATGACGACAATAGCCGTTGGATGGAAACTATGCAGATTTAACGGTGCGGTGTGACCGACTATTGCTAAAATGCACTTGATCTCAGTCTGATAAGTGATGGTATGCGACGCCTATTTGAAATTAATGATCGATGAAATCATTCCTTAATTCCTATCTTTTAGATAATATCCTCGATCTTTCAGTGGATATAAAATTGGGTGAATATATTGAATAACCACTGCACGCGCGAAAGTTTTAACGTTATACCAAGAAAATATTTATGTGTATTTGTGTAGAAAGTCAACTGGTGTGTCTATGTCGCTGTTTTCCACTCTATCAAGCGTAGTTTTAGCCAGATAGCTACACACAATGTCGTTTCATGAGTTTTCATCGATTAGCGCATGAACGTAATTAAAGTAAGTACGCGGACATTGAATCATCCTTGCATCTCTATATAAGAGGGTTTCTCAACGTATGTGTATGTATGTTTGTCCCGCATATGTTAAAAATGATTTAAGTTTTCGGCTATTTGGTATATTTTGAGTCTAATTGTTTTGGGGTACAATGCAACCCCAGTGTTGTAGACAGGGTTAACCTATATATAGGAGTAGTCGAAGGGAGTTTATTTATAAGACAGGAAGCTTTCATTTCCTCTCGGGCAACACCGGCGGTACCGCAGCTAGTAAAGTAATACGCGCTCTTTCTAATCCAACTTCAAGTTAATTTCTGCATGTTGTGCGAAGCTCAATGTATATATCATTTTTTACCAATGAAGGCTTCTGCCATCTAATAATATTAATTCGGTCCGCGAAATGAGTTTTGAAAAAAATAAGGAACAATTACCGATACAGTATTGTCAAAATCGACAAAATACCACACAAAATCAACTACTGCGTGTGAAAGGCAATAAAACCATATATGGTCTGCTAGTCAAAGGCTGTCAACTCCATCCTGGCCGGGAGTCTCAACCATGCACTATGAGATACAAGCACTCCTAGGAGAGGCCGAAGCAGCAAATGGCGACCTCCTCTACTTCTGCAAAGTCCACTGGCTGTCTCGCGGAAATATGCTGGGTCGCGTTTGAGATCTCAGGGCCCAGATCGCCACCTTTCTCACGGAGAAACACCTCCCCCATACCGTGGAGTTTCAGGACCCTGTCTGGTGACTACAGGTTGCGTGGGAAGTTTCTGGCAGCTTCTCGCCCACTGGCTTTCTTTATAGACCACTTCCCCACTTCCCGCTTTCCTGAAATTACTAAACACGTCCTCCGCATCATCTCTCTCTCTCACTCACTCTCTCTCCCCGCTCTCTCTCCCCGCTCTCTCTCTCCGCTCTCTCTCTCTCTCCCCCCCGCTCTCTCTCTCTCTCTTAAAGTCTTAAAGTTCACTCATGACATTTTGAAGTGGTGCTATTTGACTAACAGTGTCAAACACAGCTACATGTTTTATCAGTCTCACAAAAAGAAATACATGCTCATTTTTCTTACAGTGTAGTCAGTCACTTCAATGAGTGTCTGTGTGTGTGTGTGTTCTGCACACTCTTACCCCTACTTCACTGCATGCATATCATCCACCCACTTGTCTAAAAGCTTTCTGGTCAGCCGTCATTCTCTGCTCAATGAAAATGACATGAGGTTGGCATAACAGCACTTATTGAAAGTGTTTTGTATTGCTATAAATTATATAATTGTAAAGTAGGCCTTTCGTCATAAATGAAGGAATGTTTCTGGTCAAGTAATTGTGTTCCCTAAAAGACCCGGGTCTACTGTATAGAAGATAGATTTGAGACTATTTTTATCTGGTATCTGACTGTATACACTTTTGCATACATATGCATGGAGATAGATCACCCGAATATTTACAGTGACCTAACTGGCAGTAATTGTTAACATGCTATTTTATGACACATTTTGTTCAGACACACGGACCAACAAAAACATTCACATACAGTATCTAGATCAGCACAATCGAGTATAGTGAATCAAAGTCTGGAAATTGGAGGAACACCGATAATTATCTTTAAAATGAAGGCTTAAATCAATTCATGTACTGTACAGTATGTAGATACAGTATGCACCGCATGGCCATAAATAATTATTTTCATCTATCAATCCTATATTCCTAATGGGAGACGTTTTAAAATTGTCAATATATTTTAAATGACACATGGCAATTCTTATGCTAAATTTAAAATCTGCGCTTGGAACATCTAAGCTAAGAACATGCTCTATTTGAGGGAAACTCCTCAACTTACGACATTACATGTAGTTTTCTCTCTCTCTCTCTCTCTCTCAGATGCTGTGTTCACAATCCTGCGCGAAAGCGTTTTGATTCATCACCATACTGGATGCCTCTCCAAATGTTGACCTGGTTGCAAGCTTGGTGTCCGCGTTACATCTTAGAGCTGGTCTACCTCGTCGTCTGCTCCCCTCGACTATTCCTTGCACAAATTATATTTTCAAGACCATTTCTTCTAACAGCGTGTCCGAAAAGGCCAGCTTTCCGAGTGTAATTTGGGATAGAGCAGTAGAAGCACTGTTTTCTTGACTCTAACTATTTCTAGAATACACTGGTTTGTTCTTTTCTCTGTCCAATATGCTCCATGTAGTTAGATGGCGAAAATTACACTTTATGTAGTGAAAAACAGTTACATAGGCTCACCAGTAGACTTTCTACTCTGATAAGCATAGAACAGAAACTACAATAAAAAATTTCACACTCGCGAAGACAATATATTGAGTATTTTTTGTACCATATTCTATGTTTTTTTGTTTTTGTTAGTTATTTCATCATCACTTTTAAAACGAATTTATAAATAGAACATATTAAGCGTGATTTATTACGACGACAGAGCGCATTTAAATCCACAAGAAAGTTTTCAGAGGCTCTCCACTGCTCTTGGGGATGATGCATTCTCGAAGTCAACATGTCAATAAACCATTTTTTGAATGTTTAAACACATTTTACATATCCATTTTTCCTATCCTGACATAGAAATTTCAAATTTGAATTTTGGATCTAACCATAAAGGTACTGACTTGAAATTTTTTTGGCAATATCTTAAATATATCTATAGTTAACGAAAAAACATAGATTATATGTGTAGGGTATTGCATTGTTATCCAGTCCGAGAATTATTGAAGCCCCTACGTACACTGTATTGCAAAAAATGGAATTTTTGCTGGCTGTTCTCAGCAGACACGATTTTATTTTTTCGTTAAGACAGCCGGAACGTGTCTAGTAGACACGCTGTATGACGCATAGGTGACCCCGCCAAAGTACAGACACCTGCGAGACATCTCTGCAATTGTTAAGCCAGCCCTACTGTAAGTTCGACCTAATTGAATAGTTTAAATTTGAAGGAAAGCGAATAGAAAAAATGTCTACAAGCCAGTAGCCAGGGGGGGGAGGTGCGCCCCCCCCCCCCCCCCCCCCCCCGCTCCGCGTTACAAAAAAATAGATCCGCACTAAAAATTATTAGTACATATTAATCTGTTAAAAATTAATTTTCCTTTTAATTGTAACCTGCGGATCGACTAACGGCAGTTTTCCCATTTTTGTCTTGTAGTGATTTGAAGTTTATAAAAAACGTGGATTATCTTTACTTCATTATGCGGCCAGGCTAAGTCCCCTTTATCTATTTACGCAACTCCCCACTAGAAACGCCTGGTCTACTAAGAACAGCCAGCAAGAATTCATTTTTTGCAATGCAGTGTGCATTTTTTTTACCTATACTCCAACGTGCGTTGCTCTGTGTGTTTGAATAAAACGTATCATAAAATAGCATGACTTTCTTTAAAACGGTTCCAACTAGTGACTAGGCGGGAATTGTTTTGATATCACGTGTTTAAATTCAACTTGGTTATATATTTTTCTTCTTCTCGAAACATACTTAAAGTCTTTGAGGAAAACGGAAATCGGAACAAAAGCAAATAATTGAATCAATGCTGCATGCTTACGTACACAGCATAGAAGAGCATGCCCAAGGCGGGAGTTGTAGTCACTATGATCACCCATCGCCAATTGAAGAGGGCATAGGCCAAGCCATCGAACACTAAGTGCCCAAATCCGTAGATGACTTGGAGGACAAAACCGGCAATCTTGCGCTTACTCGGAGTGAAATGCTCGGCACCTGAAACAGTTCAGACATATACAGTATATGCACCAACTTTGCACAATGCTCAAAGTCAAGCTTCATCGAAACGTTAAGGTCTGGACTACTTCAAATTAGACTCATAAAAGAAAACCTACTTTATCTTCATAAAAGGAATCGATAATAGCAAGAAATAGGATGAAAGTATCTGCCAGAGATTTTTGCAATCTCTGATCTTCTTGGTGTTTCAGAATCATAACGCTAGACCTCGTCGATCCAGAGCGGTCAATGCCTTCATGCAGCAGGCAGGAGTCGACCGCAGGGTGTGGCCAGCTGCAAACAGTCCCCATAGTTCCAGAGCATTCGATGTCTTTATACAGCAGTCAGGAGTCGACCGCATGGTGTGGCCAGCTGCAAACAGTCCCCATCGTTCTAGAGCATTCGATGTCTTCATACAGCAGGCAGGAGTCGACCGCATGGTGTGGCCAGCTGCAAACAGTCCCCATCGTTCCAGAGCATTCGATGTCTTCATACAGCAGGCAGGAGTCGACCGTATGGTTTGGTCAGCTGCAAACAGTCCCCATCGTTCCAGAGCATTCGATGTCTTCATACAGCAGGCAGGAGTCGACCGCATGGTGGTCAGCAGCAAACAGTCCGGATCTCAATCCTATTGAAAATTTAAATTTCAAATTTCCTTGCTCATTTTAACAAGCACGATGCGTTAATGGTATCAATCGATCGGACTCAACGAGACGTAAGGACGTTCGAACCATGTTTATCCTATCGAGAGACTGAGTTTGGGGGCAAAGTGCAGGAAAATCAACCTCCATCTGCCAATTGACTTCAGATGCTGGAATAGCTCTAGCAAGAATGGTATTACATTCCTTCAAACTTTAGTGGGAGGATGTTGAACTCCCTATGACAGCGTTGCCTCCTCAACTTCAAGTAGTTTGTCAATTAGGAAAGACACACTCGCTACTGACTGACTGTGATTTACAGTTTTGATTGGTCACCTTCTACCGATGAGCGAATCTCAGTCGTTGCGAATGCTATGTCAATAAAATGTCTTCTTGTTGAGAAACTAACAAGTAATGGCCACTTGTGCAAACAGAAGCAAAGGCCACAATTTTCAAACGTTTATTAAAAATAAGATCCAGTCAACTTGACGGCATACTCATAAAACAGTCAAAACGCCATGCCGCACTAAAGCCAACAAAACACAGAGAGAAAAAAGTTGTAACACTAATTGTAACACTAGCACAGAAATTTAATATGACAGCTTCAACTGCATTCCTGCATTCATTTTTCTCTATACAACTCTGAACTTTGGTGCAGTAACAAACTCCAGTACTAGTTGATACTGAAATAGACACTTTTTATAGAAAGCTTTTAAGACGTACATTTAGGGATCAAATGGTTGAAACAGAAAAGTCCACATACTTGAGTACATAGACTGAGATTGCATGATCTTATGAAAAACTTCTGAATTCCAGAAATCTCTAATTCCTACTATCTTTTCATGTTTGTCATGATGTTGAGTCAGTAATCATTCAAAGACATGCTGTTGCTGCGGCTGTCGTTGTAGAGGCACGGCGCCCGATACGACTCCTAGAAGGATCATTTTACCAGTGCTATTGCCTTGGCTGGAAAAGCGCCCAGCACGCCCATGGTCACGTTGATCGTTCCAAAAATCTCCTGTTTGGCTGGGTCCGTCCGAGGGCAGCGGAGGAGCCAGTGCTCGACTGTCTGGGGTTCCAGCTGACAGTGAGGGCAGACGCGGTCGACGTTGGGGTTCATGCGATTGACGTAGGCGTTCAGTAGATGACCGGTACGCAAACTTGCTAGGAGAACCGCATCCTTCCTGCTGGTGATTTATGTCCTTTCACTGCTGGCCGAATGTTGGTCGTAAATCTCCACCGTCTTGACATAAGCGATTGGCGGGTCGACGGGTTTCCTCCTGATTTCACCCAGAATGTCCTCAGAGGACATTTTTCTGACGGGCACATCGCCTGGAGCCGCTGCCTCTTTGGCGTAGTTGTCGGCCCACTCATTGCCCTCGATGCCGCAGTGACCGGGCGTCCAGAGCAGGGTGGTGGGCGCGCGTCTGATGTTGAGGGCGGATCAGATTGGTGCGCTGTCGGGGCTCTTACTCGCGATTGCCGTGAGGAGGGACAGACTGTCCGTGCAGATTGCTGCTGCGGTGTCCAGGTGGGCAGGTCGAGTCATGGTCTGGAGCGTGGCTGTACATTACTACTGCCGTGAGGAGGGACAGACTGTCCGTGCAGATTGCTGCTGCGGTGTCCAGGTGGGCAGGTCGAGTCAGCCAGTCAACCGAGATAGCCATGGCCGCTCTTTCCTCCTCGTAGGACGACGTAATGCAACTGCCTTGTTGCTGGATAACTTCCAGAACCGTCGGGTCTTCTGTTGCGCCTGTGGTGATCACCGTGGCCGCCCCTCCATCAGCGAAGCCACCACTGGCCGATCCGTCGGTATACAGCACCAGTGCCGGGTTGACCCGACGGATGCTCTGTGAAAGCGTCCAGGCGTTCCTAGAGGGAGCGTTGTTTGAATCGGCAGGATACCTAATACATACGGAGCAAAACCAATCAGGCAGAAAAGCTCACTTGGGTTTGTTTTTGATTGTCACTACTCGAAACACGCGAAGATGATACTGAATAATCAAAACAGGTTGTCATGGTAATCAATATCCGCTGCTTGAGCTTGGTTCTCTTCTTTTCACTTCGTATTAATGGGAGATGCTTACGTCACTATATCTTTCGACTAATTGACTGAAGTTACGCCCACGCTTCATCGTCGCCTACGTATAGTTCTCAAATGACGCGGTTAATTTCAATTGGTTATACAGCAGATAATTATAATTGACCTCCTTAACTTCCCCGTGTATCGGACCATTAAATGACACGTGCTGTACATACTTACTCAATACGTAACTGGCATTGTACATGGCAACATGGGAGACTCCGCGTAGGAAATAGGCGACCAGACAGGCGTAGAGATTGCCGACAAATCCCAGAATTATCCCCGACAGCAGGAAGAAAACTGTGAATATGATTAAACTTGCTTTTCGACCAAATCTGAAAACAAATCGTATATACTGCCGAGTGGTGTCAGAAAGTATTTCGACAGACGATATATTAGTAAACACAACTTACTATATACAGATTCTAATAATGTAATTGATACTGCGTCAGAAAGTAATTAGACTGATGGAGGTTGGCCTGGAGGGTCCACATCTTCCATGGACTTCCGACCACACCGAAATTCTGTATACCACCTGTACACTCAACGACGACGGGTTAAACCGATTTTTTATTCAAACGCGTTTCACCTCTGACGTGCCTTCGTCGGTGTTACAAAAAAATGACACCGTCAGATAGATAAAATATCTGTTTAAATACAGTCGAATTCGGAGTGGATTGACAGTTGGTTCAACGGAGTGAGCAGATTAAGTACAAGGTACAATCGAGCAACAAGAGGAACAACAAAATCGCACAAAACTTGAAGCTGAAAACACAAAAAAAAAAAAACTAAAAAAAACACTAAAGCGAGCGTGATTTTATGCTGAGTTTGCGCTTTTTTAGTTCTTATTTTCAGTTTTGTTTCTAGTTATCATAATCATTTTAGTCTTTTTTTAGATTTTTTAGTGATTTTAGCTTCTAAAGGTTTTCCGGGTCAAATTCTTTTAATCTGGATTCAAATGCACCATATATCGTAATCATATGTGTAACATTGAAAACCGTCTTTGACAGTGAATTCAAATGCAGCAACAAAAGATTATATTCAATCTATAAGGTTAATCAAGGGAATTTTTGTGG